>JAVJIF010013067.1:0-126340 GCA_038442645.1 Agave tequilana | reverse complement strand
AGTTACATTTGATACTAACAACTCTTTTTTAATATTTTTATGTTTTGATCTAAGTCAAAGCAGGTTGATGGAGGTTGGTTGAAATAAAGCTCAAATTGCTATATCAATAAAGGAAGGCAGAGTTAGTCTAACCCAAACTCAATTCACAAGATTTTTCAAAGTGGTGCTAGAAGAAAAGAACCAACAAACGCGAAATTTTTTGAAGCAAGAGACTTGAGTCGAAAAATTGTCATATCTACTTTGGAAATAATATGTGAGGTGAGAAGAGTTAATATAAGATAGTTCTTGGCACTAAATTGCATTTTCACACTTTCATTTTTCATTTCAAATTCAAGTGTGTTTTACTCATAGTTTTTAAAATCTACTGAAAAATATTTTAAACATTATTCAAAATATCATTGAGACTTTACATTGCGTTTATAAATTTTTAGATATTTTTACAAAATATTTCACAATTTTTAAGAGACATTTAAATCATATTTTCATTTTTGGGGATCTTTTGGATGGACCATTAGAACTCTATGATCAAACCAATTGACTTTGCGCTTTCAATTTTTAAATTGGCGCAAATTCTACACTATTGATCGAGGATGTTACACTCGTTAATGATGATCTTGATTCGACTGGATGTGGCTGAGTTTACATTTATTTCAGGTTGATGAGACTTAGATACACCGGTGACTTAGAGGGTAGATATGTCAATGACTCTGAGGATCACAGTTGATTGAATATTTGTCATGGATTATTATGTTCATGCTTGCATGCCATAACTCATCTTAAACATAATGTACCACATAGAAAACTTGACTTGTTTATACATGACATCTACCTGGTAACGATAATGTCCATGTTAGCATAATTGCTGAAAAAATATTGTTACACGGTAACAACATTCTCCTGTTATAATTGTTATATCATGTTATACTGGTATCCTGACCACACATGTTGACGTTGTTACCGTGACTATTACCAAGTTATCTCAGTAATTTAGGTAACATGTGCATTACTTACTCTTGATAATATAATAACATGATCATTAAACAACTTACACCGAGATTGAGAAAATTAATAGAGGAGACAACGTCTGTATTTTGGGTGGACTTAGGATATAGGTCGCACAACCGAAATAGGGTTTCACTGCAGGGTTCCCGTGGGGTGACTGACACCCTGTCTTGTTTCTGTTATACATGTTACCTGACTTGTTATACATGTAACATGACTACCTTGCAGTAAGACCTAGTTCAGCGTCAGGAGTCTGGGCCGTGATCTCGGCTATGTACGCGATCCACTTAAAACACAGATAATGTCTCCAGCCAATTAGTTTTAATAACACAGGACCCTAATTGACACATGTAATAGGCGTACTTAGGATGTGTCTATTACATATTGCAATTAGTGTTTGCTAACATAATAATAATAAAGTTCACAATGTACTGTGACTGATTGTAGACATCTGATACATGCATGATATGATAGACATCTGATTATACTCATGACCATATGTACACCTGGATATAGCACTGATTGATTTATTTACTGTTCATTTTATGTTTGGCATGTTATTTCCTCGTCTTGTATATTTCTTTCATAGTATGCCCACACGATATACGCACATGCACCTTCCTCGTTATTTTACACACTCATTGAGTCGTTTTCTTACGATACTGAATCTGCACGTAAAGATTTGATGTTTTATTTCATTAATCAAGTGTGGATGAGCTTGTACGCTTCGCAAGAACCCGAAGTTGCTTTCTATTCGATTCTGGTATTCTTTCTTCTCTTTTATTCAGGTTCTTTCCTGATTCTCTCTATATACGGGACTCCATGCTTATTCTATTTCTTTATTCATATGTGATCATGTGTAGATATTTATATGTCGTATTGCAGTGATATTAATTTATCATAGTAGATTTTTATAGCTTGCTCAAGTTACTTTAGGCTTAGCGTTTATAAGCGGGGTATTCTCCTCACACATATACGTCGCAGACTCTCTTCGCGACTCCGTTTCTATTTATTTTGAAAAGCGGGGCGTGACAAAATTTATTTGATGGTAGTCCGTAAATATGTTAAAAAAAGGAGAGAAATCCACGTAAAGGCATGCTTGGGCTCGCTATTATTATCTTGGGCTTGGCTTGGCCTTATACCCAGGCCCAACCCAGCTCCACAAGTATCGTCATCCGGTGTTGTAATAGGGATTGGGGCTTTATTGTAGGCTTGTTTCAGTTTAGGCCAGGCTCTTTAGGGCCGGACTGGACCCTGGCCTGGGCCCCAACCCAGCCCCAAACAAAGCATTGTTATGGGCCAGTACTTACGAGGTTTTAGTCGCGCTATCTAATACATTACTTCTTATTTTTTATATTATAATTATTATTACTTCACCTTGTGGACTAATGAGCATAAGCCCAAGCCCCCAAGCCCACCCCAAAACTAATGAAACCGGATCTACATTAAAAAAAAAAAAAAAAAAATAATAATATAAAAAAGCAGACACGCACGTTGCACGTGATTAAAAGCAGATTAGGGTTATAGCCGGATCCCCTATTTAAACCCTACAGACCCATTCCCTTTCCCAATTCCGCCTCATTCTCCTCTCTTTTGATTAGAAATTAGAAATGTTTTCTTTTTCATTTTTCAAGTCCAAATCGTTATTAGTAATCTAGCGCTCTCGATGACGAGAATCGGAGCAGACGGGCGGTCTGAACTGATGCCGTGTTGATTGTCTGCAAATTTCTGCTCTCTTCAATCGAAGTTAGCAACCGAGAGGGTAACAATTTTTCTTCAAATTTCTCAGTTTATTTTTTTCAAGAATTAATTTAGCCGTGATGAAGAAATTGAAATTATTTATGTCTGGACGTCTGAGATCTATGTCTATGATCGGATTCAATTCTTCTGAGCTTCTTATAAACCTTTTATTCATTTAGACCCCTTTATTTGTTTTGAATTTGCATCAGTTACCCTCTCCCTAGATTAATTGATCTCATCTTGGGAGATATAACGGGTGCAGAGAGCGAAATGATCTGCTTACCAACGCATTGCATGAATTTTTAATTTGCATCGTCGTCAAATGGTCTGATCCAAATTTTAAATTTTTTTGCATAATATTTCATGTTTATGGGCAAATGATCTGAATTAAAATCTCATCCTGAAACCAATTGTGTTGATTATAATATCCGCTTATTGTCTGATGCCCTTTAAAATTTATTGATTTTTATTTTATTTTGTTATATATGTGGCAATTGATGTAGATATCTTATCCTACACACTGAATTCTCTGTGTAGACTAAAACTCCGCTTATTATCTGATGCCACAAATTTCCATTTGAATTATGTTTTTTTAATGTAGAATTAGTATTTATTTATGTTAAGTTGGTTATTTTAATTGTACAGTCCATCTTGGCAAAGCTGGGGAGCCTTAAAGCAATGACCAGTTTTGAATGCTAATGGACTAATATTGACTATCTTCTTCAAGCTCTGATTTTGGCTTCAATCAATTTGCAGGGCAGAAATATAATGATGAGACATTTTTGTTAATACCTTGTTTTATTTATTTTTATTACTTGCTTAGGTGGAAAAGAAACATGAAAATAACACAGATATGTGTTAGTGACTTCTTGCTCCTTTGATTGTACAAAAGGCCTACAAATCAAACTGTAATGACTAGTGATTGCAAACAATTTCAGTACAAATTGCTTGAGCAGAATTAGATTTTTTTTATGCTTATTATAAATATCCAACTCTTTCCTTTCACTGGATAAAGTAACCTATATACGTCTAAAAATTGAGTATGAGTAAAATTCCGTACTTTTTAAAACAACTCATCAGGCCTTGTTTAGTGACAAGGTTTTATTTTTTTAACGATATAAGCCCAACTATATGTACGAGCCCGGCCCATCTGCAAATGCTTTCCTCGCTCACTTTATGTTTATTTTTTTCCCTCAAAGTAGAGTGTGGTTATTTAAAACGAATGAAGTGATGAAGTAGCTCTAAAAATAGTTTCAAAAAATAAGTGGAGATTTTCTTAGATAGTTTTATTCTTAAGTGAAAATTTCAAAATACAACAACTAAGCCATTTGACTCATGTATTTGGGGGCAAGCCACATGAACCGAAAGATAAAAACGAAACTCGAGAAAAATGAATAAAAATAATTTTACAAATATTATAAATTTTAAATAATAATTAGTTAATATACTTATGTTATTAATAAGTACACACAATTCATATAACTTTAATTCTTCTCTGAGTTTAAGACTCGCTGCATATAAATTTTAGACTCAGCTCCTCTTAAAAAATCATTCTTTTGTTTTTAAACAGTTATAGATAAGCAAATAACAATTTCAGGGTATTACAACGGTGATTTTAGATACAATCTTTGCGATTTGAAGCAGCTCGTGATTGTCAGCACCCTGCAGTCATTTGAATAAATTATTCTCTAGGCAAGCTAGGAGTAACAAAAAAAATGTTTAAGTTCAACTTAAAAAAAAGAGAGTTTTTGTCATCGACTCTTATGAGCAAAATAGCAGGAATATCATTTTATACTTGACCGGACAAATCATGGTTCTAGACATTCGTATTACAAAGAAAATTCTAATTTTTCAAGCTTGCTAGAATTCACAAGATGACCAACATAAATTTGATCAAAAGTACCAAAAACTGCAAGAGAATAACCACCACAATCGCAAGCAGGTACTAAAATCTGGTTCATTAATTTTGAGGTTTTTCACATGTCTGAGATAATGACCACCACTAATCTTTCCATAATCATTCTATGACAGTTTCATAACTTGTTCAGAGCGAGAGGAGGTGGAACTGGGATTTTTGAGAGAGCGGAAATAATTTTAAAGTAGGGGATATAGTTAGTTTGTACACTTAAATTGGATGCCTAAAATATAAGATTAATCAGAATAATTTGTAGAGGTCTATTTACTATTTTATTAAATATACTAATTAATGTGTATATTTATCATTTCTTTGGATATAAATAATCACTCTCTCCAAATCATATAATATTTTCTTTTGAGCTCAACAATTTAGAATAAAAAGGAACCAAAGACCTTATTAGAGCACTTTTAGCGGGGCCTTTTGCTCAGGTAATTGGGTGGGGCTCACACGTCTTTGCGCAAAAGATCTCAAAGTGAAAGTTGGTCAAAACAATGAGCCCACCCCTATCGGACTAGCTCAATAGGCACATCTTACCTGGCCTTCTTCTGCCCACAGGCAGTTACTATTGAAGCTGCATGCTCCCACTTTGATGACTACTTGTGTGAGTAAGGTTGAGCAGAGTTCGGTTATAACCGAAATAAGCGATCAAAAATTGAAATCTGAACGGAACCGAACTGAACCGCTCTAGTTCGGTTCGATTTCGATTTTGTGTTTCAAAAATCGAACTTGACCGAACCGAACCGAAACTCTTATCTTATATATCACCCCACCCAAATTCAATTTAGTGAATCATATAGTTCATAAAAAAAACTGGTGAAAATATATCTTATTACTTCTAGCAATACCATCTTTTTTATGTTGAATATGTGAAAGTTATGTTAAGTACACCATCACAATTAAGAATAATATTTATATTAATATAGTTCTTTTTTTTTTTTTTTTCATTCTTGTCATTAAAAAGTTAGTAATAATTATGTGAGTTTTGATATAAGAGCCCAAATATAGCGTAAAAGTTTTAGAGTGAAAATTTTAATTCACATTAAGGTTAAGGTCTTTTTCTTATTTTTTATTTGGGTATTGAATATTTGAGATTAGAATATTAAAGGATGATAATATAATGGTGATTAAAAAATGTAAAAAATGATAGAAAATATTGGTCTAATCAAAAAAATTGAAAAATCGAACCGAACTGAGTCAGTTCGGTTCGGTTTTACAGAAATTAGCAAAAACCGAACCGAACCGACCGATGCTCACCCCTATGGGCCTGTTTGGTTAAAGTTGGTGTTGGCCCGGAGGCCTTCCTCTCTAGTTAGTTTTGATGATGATTAACTCATGTAGTTATGTTTACTAATAATCTTGTGATTTTAGTTTTAGATCATGTAACAAGATATTAGTTGGTGATTGCTGAGTTTGAAAGCTTTCACTTGGTGATTCTCGTGACCGAGCATCAAGATCATACCTTTGCACTCGATGGATCACGTTTGGGATCGAGTCGACTTGAAGATGGAAGATCGTCAAGAAGACTTAGGTATCCTAATTTAGTTTAGTGTGTTTTAAATCCATGTCTAAAGATAAGAATAGTTGATATGCTCAAGTGCACAATACACATACACGTTTGGTTTTGATATTGGTTTTCATGAATAGTTAATCAAAACAAGTTTAATTGGTTTATATGTATAGTAGATGTTTTCCTTCTATACATGCATGCTTAACTTTTGAACAAACTTATTTTGACTTTTCTATTCATGTGTTGAAAAATCAAGTTTGATAAAAATACAAGCTTTGGTTTTTGATAAAATTTACAAGACACAAAAATGATTTAATATGTTGATATATGTCTTGAAATTTTTATCACAAGTTTGTTTATCAATGCAATATGATAAAACTATTTTTGTGTATTTTTAGAAAAGTTAAAAGAATTTTTAGAATATTTTAACATGATTTTCTGACCCAGTTTCTGACCCAGAACATTGGCTGACAGGCCAGGTCGGCCGACCGCACGGTCGACCGCACCAAGGGCCGGTCGACCCTGCGGTCGACCGACGTGCACAGCCCTGTGCACGTCTGGCAGCACAGTGGGGGCCGGCCGACCGACCGGTCGACTGGACCAGAGAGCTTTGCTCTCTGTATCTGGGCGGTCGGCCGAGCGGTCGACCGGATGCCCTAACGGTCATATTTCTGACCGTTGGCGGTCGACCGGCCGGTCGACCGCAAGCCTGTCAGGCTGCCAGATCAGCCTAACGACTAGTTTTATGTTTGGGCTATAAATACCCCATCTCTTTGGGGATTTTGATATGACTTTTGACAAGAAAAATTTCAGAGTTTCTCTAGTGTTTAAAACAAGTTTTCAAAAGTGTTTTTGGGCTTTAAACTTCCAAATTGGTTTTTGTGTTTTAGGGTTTGGGAAAATCAAAGAAAATAGAAAATTGGGAGATTTGTCTTATTCTTCAATTCTATCATTTACAAAGAGTTTCCCAAGTGTTTTCTTTGAATCTTTGTTTTCCAAACACCTAGTTTTTCCACTTGAGCTATATCTTCTATTCTATTCTATTTAGGATCTTTATTTGTGGAAAAAGGAAAGAGGTTTGTGGTTGAGACATACCACTTTTTGTAAACCCTTGATTTCTTGTGTTACTCCCTCTTTGGTAGAGGTTGAGGTTGTTGTATTGGGTTGGTGTTTGCTCCCTCTTTGGTAGAGGTGGAGATTGTTGTTTACTCCTCTTGGTGAGGTGGAGTTGGAGATTGGTTGTAACCCTCTTCGGTAGAGGTGTTGGCTGTTGTTTGGCTACGGGCCTACCCCTCGTTTTTGAGGTGGTGTTTGAGAGAGGAGTTCGGTACTCCTATTGTTGTAACAAATCCTCCTCGGTGGAGGTTCCCTCGGTGGGAGTATAGTGGATTAGAAACTTCTCGGTGAAGGCGGGGACGTAGAGCTAGGGGCTCGAATCTCGGAACATATCATTGTGTTTGCGTTTGATCCACTTGTCTCTAAACTCTCTCTCTCTTTACTTTGTGCATAGCATCATTCATAGCATCATATCTATTTGCTTGTGTTTGAGCATTGATTCATATTGTCATATCTATTATATGCATGGTTGTTTGTGTGTGCCTCACTTGTACTTAACCACAAGAGCTTCATATAGCACCTCAATCCATATCTAGGGGAATCAAGAGGAGTTAGTCCAGAGCCCTTCACGGGAATTCGGCTACACTTGTGTGTTGTACTAAGTGTGTTGCAATTTAGTTTTTAAGCTTCCGCATTTAGCTCATTTAGTTTATAGATTAGCCATATCACCTATTCACCCCCCTCTAGGTGTTTTCAATTGGTATCAGAGCCTACGCTCCTGATACTTAGGCTTAACATCCTAGGAGTGAGATCCTTGTTTGCTAATCTTGTTTGCATTTGCACATACATTTGTTTGCTTGCACACATATAGTTTACATCTATGGACTTCATGACCCCACCTATATTTGACCCTTCCAACATTCTTGTTTGGAAGACTAGGATGTCCATTTATCTACAAACCCTAGGTTATAAGGTTCACCTTGCCATTACCAAGAAATCCTTCCTTAGTGATAGCAAGCATATATGGGCCAATGCACAAGCCCTTGAGGCCATTAGAAGCACGCTACCTAAAGAATATCTTATGCATGTTTCTAATCTTGATTTCGCCTTTGCAGTGTGGAACAAGTTGACAACACCACCACCTCCAAGCTTCAAGTGTCAATTCAACAAGAGGAGGAGACTAGTGGAGAATCCGATTCACAATGCTTCATGATCCAAGGGAATGACTCCCTTGAGATACAATCGGAATCTCAACTAGATAGTTTTAATGCTAGTTCTTCATGTGATGATTATGATGTCCATGCCTTAAATGAAGAACTTTCCATTGTTTGCGAAAAATAATAGAAAAATATAAAGTTTTGAAAAAGAAAAGTCTAGGCCTTGAGAAAGAAAATAAAAGTTTGCATTCTAGACTTGACAATGTTTTGCGAGAGAAGGTTGAGGTCTATAATGAAAGAGATTCATTTGAGATCTCAACTTGATCTTGCGCTAAAGGAAAATAAATTTTTAAAGTCTAAAAATGATTGCAATGGTGTTTTAAAGAAAAATGAAAACTTGTCTTCAAAAATTGATTTTGTTTTAAAAGAGAATGTTGCTTTGAAAAATAAAATAATTTCATTTTCAAATGATTTAAATATTTGTTTAAATAAAAATAAATCTTTGAAAAATGATATTGTTTCTCATGTTTGCCATGCTAAGGTAGTTCCATCTAGCACACCCCTTGCATGCTCCACTTTATCTTCAAGTGTTAAAAATGATATAAATGTTTTGAAGAAAAGTGTTGATTGTTTGGGCTCCACTTTGAGCCAATGTGTTGTTGGGCATACACGTTTGGAATCTTTGTTTCGAAAGAAACAAGTTCCATCTTTTCATGCACACCCTCCACGGTATACACATGCTCCTCACGGACACCATCACACTATGTATGCTCATGTGTACACTTGTACACATTGTGGACGTAAGGGCCACCTTGCTAAATTTTGTTATGATAGATTACATACTTCAAATTTAGCAAATAAGTTTGTTTGGGTTAGAGAAGATACTAACCCCCATGGACCCAACAAGATATGGGTACCAAAGACCACCCCTCTTATGTTTGATGTAGGTGTGGGCTCTCACATGACGTGAGAGTAGCGGTACCTTGGAGTGGATGCGTTCTGAGCTTCATGAAAATCATTTGGATGCATCACTTTTAAGGAAGATTTGGTGGGAAAAACACCATGTTTTGAAGACAAGGAGAAGTTGCCTCATAGGTTTTGGTAACGGTCTCTTACTCCTTATTTATGTTTACATGCTTTCATAATTAATGTTTATAGCATGTGTTATTGTTTTTTAGATTATTATGAAAATACCATGATAATTAGGCTTATGACATACATGTATAGTATTTGAGACACCCATGTTTAATATGGACTATTATTTTTGTGTTCTCACCTTTGTTTAGCTATCATGTTTATCATAGCTCTAATAACATGTGGATCTACATAATAATCATGTTTATGTTTTTCTTATATCTTGTTTATTGTTGCTTCATGCTTTGAATATATGTTTAAATGTTAATTTTCATTAAGACTAGGTATATAATTGTGCATATAGTGGGCCACAAATAAATTTATATATGTTTGTGCTTGAAACCTTATTTGAACCCATTAGATGTGCTAGTATAGTCTGGTTTTGATGATCCATGCATTTTAAACTTGTATTCCCATTTTGGTTTGTTTTAAGATCATGTGTTTTTCATTTCATGTATATGTCTATTTTGCCAAACTTTAAGATATACATGTATAACCCTTGAGTCATTTGCCTTTCATGCAAATCTATACATATGGACTCAATTGTGTTTAGGGATATGTATGTATACTTTTTGTGTTGACAAATCATACATAAACCTTGAAATGAAATTTGTTTTAATGAAAATTTAGTTTTTCATGTTTCCATGTGTTTATGTTTAACTTCATGTATATGTCCATTTTATCCAAATTATTGTTATACATATACATCCTTTTGAGCCACGTGCCTTCATGCATATATCTTTGTGGACTCGTTGTGTTTGGATATGTATGTATACTTTAGTTTGTATAGGACATACATATACCTTGAAGATTAAATAGTTTTGATGATTTTCATGTTTTCTTGTTTCAAGGAATTAATTGAGCTTAATTGTCCATCTTTCATGATTATGATATTCACATTGTATTTGTACACTCACATTTATTGTTCACTCATGTGTTGTTTTCATGAGATATATTTATGCTTAATTGGCTTAGAGTGTTGATTATCATGTGGATTTCATGTTTCATGAAAAATATTTTTATTTTATTCCTTACTTGAAGGATTTCGTACTAGTTAACAAATTTTCATTTAACTAGTTGCGATATTCTTCATTTTGGTAAAGTTTTCAAACACAATAATTTTCAAACCTATTTTTGAAAACCCCGACCATCGATGGGCGGTTGGATGGGAGATCATGCTCATGTATGCTTTATAGTGAAAATAATTTTAAAACTTGGACATGATTGGGTGGTAGTTATATGATGTATACACTTGATCATTATTGTTATTTCAATGGTATCATTGAAATTCTTTCAATTGGTATCAATATTGACATTTCTTGTATACTCATATATTTTTTATGTATGTATGCTTACTTTTCAAAGTATATCAATTTCAATTGGTATCTACTTTTCATACATATATATGTTTTATTTGTGCTATTATATTTCTATATCTTGAGCACAAAATCTTGTTTATGCTAGTGCTTGAGCTTTAACTTTGTTTCAATTGATTTAATTTTCAATTGGTATCTTAATTCAAGCTATGCATTGTTTTTATTGGTATTTCATAAAGGGGGAGAAAAATTCGATTTTCATATTTCAATTGGTATTTGTATTTCCACTCCCTTGCTTTATGATAAAAAAAATAAAAATTTTAAATTGATATCATATACTTAAAAGGAAAAATACTCCCTTTTGATATCAAGATGTTTATTTGAATGTTTTAAATAGGTATCTCAAAATTTTGTTTAAAGAAAATAGTCAAAAGTTTTGATTTGTATTGCTTATACGTAAGGAGAGCTTAACATCTCTTCTACATATAGATTCATGATGAGTGTATCTTGTATTGAAGAGCTTGACAATCTCTTCTTTATGTGGTACACGTGTGTAGGGGGAGCTTCACATCTCCTCTTATGCATTGCATAGTGTATGTTATGTGAATTAGGGCTTGTCATCCCTCCTTCATGTAATGTATCTATGTAGGGAAGCTTCACATCTTCCTCCTCATGAATGCATATAACATATACCATTTATTTTATTGATCTATGTTTACTTTCAATTGGTATCAAGATGCTACTTTGACATATTTTCAATTGATATCTTAATTGATTGTCACCCCTATTTGGTTTTGTTTTTGTTTTAGACAAAAAGGGGGAGAACATTGTCTTTATTTACCCCTTATTAATGATTGTTTCTTTGTATTAAAAAAGGGGAGAAGATTTTGTTTTGTTTTGATTTTTACCCTTTTGCTGATGATTGACAAAAAGGGGGAGAAAGATTTTGAGTTTGATTGTGTCTTATATATGCATGTTTATATTTTGCATATATTAAGTTTAATTTAGTTTAATTTTAATTGGTATATAGAGCATGTTTTGTTTTTGAACATTTCATTGGTATCTAGAGCCTTTTATTGTTTATGCATATCTATGCATGTTTCATGTTTCGTATTCATTGCATATTTATATTTATTTGTTTATGCATGAGTTAAGGGGGAGCTTCTTTGAAGCTTAACTTTAATCCATGCATATATAACTCCATGAGTTTTGTCATCATCAAAAAGGGGGAGATTTGGCCCGGAGGCCTTCCTCTCTAGTTTAGATGATGATTAACTCATGTAATTATGTTTACTAATAATCTTGTGATTTTAGTTTCAGATCATGTAACAAGATATTAGTTGGTGATTGCTTCAAAAAGAGGAGTTTGGAAGCTTTCACTTGGTGATTCCCGTGCCCGAGCATCAAGATCATACCTTTGCACTCGATGGATCACGTTTGGGATCGAGTCGACTTGAAGATGGAAGATCGTCAAGAAGACTAAGGTATCCTAGTTTAGTTTAGTGTGTTTTAGATCCATGTCTAAAGATAAGAATAGTTGATATGCTCAAGTGCACAATACACATACACGTTTTGGTTTTGATATTAGTTTTCATGAATAGTTAATCAAAACAAGTTTAATTGGTTTATATGTATAGTAGATGTTTTCCTTCTATACATGCATGCTTAACTTTTGAACAAACTTATTTTGACTTTTCTATTCATGTTGAAAAATCAAGTTTGATAAAAATACAAGCTTTGGTTTTTGATAAAATTTACAAGACACAAAAATGATTTAATATGTTGATATATGTCTTGAAATTTTTATCACAAGTTTGTTTATCAATGCAATATGATAAAACTATTTTTGTGTATTTTTAGAAAAGTTAAAAGAATTTTTAGAAATATTTTAACATGATTTTCTGACCCAGTTTCTAACCCAGAACATTGGCTGACAGGCCAGATCGGCCGACCGCACGGTCGACCGCACCAAGGGCCGGTCGACCCTGCGGTCGACCGACGTGCACAGCCCTGTGCACGTCTGGCAGCACAGTGGGCCGGCCGACCGACCGGTCGAGAGCTTTGCTCTCTGTATCTGGGCGGTCGGTTGAGCGGTAGACCGGATGCCCCAACGGTCATATTTCTGACCGTTGGCGGTCGACTGGCCGGTCGACCGCAAGCCTGTCAGGCTGCCAGATCAGCCTAACGGCTAGTTTTATGTTTGGGCTATAAATACCCCATCTCTTTGGGGATTTTGATATGACTTTTGACAAGAAAAATTTCAGAGTTTCTCTAGTGTTTAAAACAAGTTTTCAAAAGTGTTTTTGGGATTTAAACTTCCAAATTGGTTTTTGTGTTTTAGGGTTTGGGAAAATCAAAGAAAATAGAAATTTGGGAGATTTGTCTTATTCTTCAATTCTATCATTTACAAAGAGTTTTCCCAAGTGTTTTCTTTGAGTCTTTGTTTTCCAAACACCTAGTTTTTCTACTTGAGCTATATCTTCTATCCTATTCTGTTTAGGATCTTTGTTTGTGGAAAAAGGAAAGAGGTTTGTGGTTGAGACATACCACTTTTTGTAAACCCTTGATTTCTTGTGTTGCTCCCTCTTTGGTAGAGGTTGAGGTTGTTGTATTGGGTTGGTGTTTGCTCCCTCTTTGGTAGAGGTGGAGATTGTTGTTTACTCCCTCTTGGTGAGGTGGAGTTGGAGATTGGTTGTAACCCTCTTCGGTAGAGGTGTTGGTTGTTATTTGGTTACGGGCCTACCCCTCGGTTGTGAGGTGGTGTTTGAGAGAGGAGTTCGGTACTCCTATTGTTGTAACAAATCCTCCTCGGTGGAGGTTCCCTCGGTGGGAGTATAGTGGATTAGAAATCCTTCTCGGTGAAGGCGGGGACGTAGAGCTAGGGGCTCGAATCTCAGAACATATCATTGTGTTTGCGTTTGATCCACTTGTCTCTAAACTCTCTCTCTCTTTACTTTGTGCATAGCATCATTCATAGCATCATATCTATTTGCTTGTGTTTGAGCATTGATTCATATTGTCATATCTATTATATGCTTGATTGTTTGTGTGTGCCTCACTTGTACTTAACCACTAGAGCTTCATATAGCACCTGTTGCGGCTGTTGTACTGCTGCTGTTGTTGCTGCGCTACTTCTGCTGCTGTTGTTCTACTGGTACTGCTGCTTCTGTTGCTGTTCTACTGGTACTGTTGTCGCTATTGTTGTTGTTGTGCTGCTGTTACTGCTGCCGCTGCTCCTGATGCAGCAGGCTGCAGCTGCTGCTGCTGCGGGTGCTGGAGCTGCTGTTGCTTCTTCTGCAGCTGATGTTGTGGCTGCTGCAGCTGATGCTGTTACTGCTGCTGCTATTCAACCGGAGAGGCTTGATGATGGAATAATTGTAGATTGTAGTGGTGAATGAAGAAAAATTAATTCGTAATTGGCCATTGAGACATTTTTGTGGGTGAAATCTGATGGGGTTTGTTGGAAGAAAAGGGCTCAGTTTGAGTAAATGTGGGTTGGGGATAATAGGGTGGTTCTCAAGTTGAGGGCAGAGAAGAGAGGAGTTGAGGTCAGCGAATAAAACAAGGGCATATGTGGTGACTGTAGAGGTTTGGGTTAGGGTGTGGGTTGCTGGCCAGAGAAGAGGGAGGAAGGAAGGGAAAGAAATGGGTCTTACATCACTAGCAGGAGGAAAGAAAGAGAGAAACAGAGAGAAAGGAAGGGGAAGAGAGGAGACCAGAAAGATGTCAAGTTTTTCCAAATTTCATTCATCACCCATTATCTCCAAAACAAGTACACAACCATGCCTCATATAGGCTATAAGTTACAACTACCACACAACTACCCATAACTTCCCACTACATTACAATTATAACTACCGCCACTACTTAGTACATGGACACAAATATTTACTTAAATACAAATACAAATACCATGAAAATAAAGCTGAAAATATAATAGAATTTAAAGTTAAGATGTCCTCATCAATCTGTGTACCATCAAGTGAGAAGAATAGTAGCCAGTAGCCTCTTTGTCGAAGTTAAACATTTTAATTATCCTCGCCACATGAACAGACTGAAAACGATTAAAATCAGACATAATCTTTCATTTCTTCGTACTGTCACTCTCTAGTTCCAAGTAAAAATATGTTTCTGTAAGCTCTATATGAGGATACAATGCAGAAGTTCACAGAAGTTAAGGACAAAAAAAACTTAAGAGGGGAGAGGTTACCTAACGCCAATACACTTAATTTTGGACACAAGAGTGCGCAAACTTCTGATCTCTCGATTTATTTCATCGAACTTTGTTTGATCATTCTTTTTTCCTTATGATTGCAACAAGCAGAAATGTATGTTACTTACTGTTCTCTTGCTCACATTTCTTTCTAGAAAGTATGACTTCTTATCCTTCTGATCTCTCTAGGTTTCTGGTTTCTAAGTTTTAGCTAGGCTTTTGCTTAAAGTTGGTGATTTTCCTTACTTTAAGCTTTGATGGGTTTTCTCGTGAGAGTACATTGTATCTCCTTTTTTCTTGTATAAATCTCTTGTATAATTATAGCTCAAGCTTTTTCCTTATTTATAGAGATCTAACCCTAGGTTTTTACTTCTTCTCTACTAGGAAAAACACTCATTTTCTTAGTAACTTTGCTATTTCTTACTAGGAAGTAGGAAACAAATCTCCTGACATATCTCCCAAAATTCAATTTAGAGTCCTACACTCGATATGTTTTAATTTGGATTAGGTTTCAGACAAGATCTGGATAGACTGCCACATCTGTTTTGTTCTACCTGCAACTACCTCAGGTTTCGGTTTCGGGGCTATTTTGTTTGGGGTGAAGTGAGAAAATGAAGAAGTGAGGAAGTAGTAACAGTTTTCTTTGGAACTGCGGAATTGGGTAGTGAATTTTTCAGTGTTTGAATATTGTTGGGAAGTGTGGATTGAAAAATGTAATGTCTTCTCGGGTGTTTGGATGGTAATGTGAAAGTGAAAGTGAAAATGTTGACCACAAGGTTGACCGTAAAATAATATTAAAATAAAAATAAATTAAGAAAATAAAAATTAGATTGTAATTAGAATGCAAGTGAAATTTACATGATCACAAAATTAACTGTTTTGAGCTACAACTTATTACAAATGAGATTTATATGATCGCAAAATTAACTACAGCACCCTGAAAGTGAGGAAATGATTGTGTAAAAGTGAAAGAGAAAAATAAAAGGGGTTTTCTCATTTTCCTTTTCCGGTGTTTGGATACATGTATCGTGTGTATATTTAAGAATTTGTCACGTGTCCACGTGTCGTGTCCATTTCAATGTTATCGTGTCGGTGCAATATGGATTATGAGTACCGCATAAGCTGAAGCCAACAAGAATTTGGGGGAAAGGAATCTCCAAGAAGAATTTTGCATGATCTAATGGATGATGAAAGGGATCACGACAATAATTGACACCACATTTGGCCCTACTTCATCCATGGCATCAGCTATGACCATAATTAAGAAACCTCTCCTCTATTCAGTGCCATGAAGCATGACAATTGTGATTGAGGGTTCCGCCCTTGGTTTTAGCTAAGTGTATACAGAAAACTCAATATTTATTTATGATTCAATAAATATCTAATTTATCTAATTTAAATGAAAAAAATAATTTAAAAATTTTAAAGATAATTCAATAAATATCTAACTTATCTAATTTTGAGCAAAGAGGAAACAAGAAGGTGGATAATGTTGGGATTTGGGTCGAACAAATAGTCCCACATCGGCTAGACGTGAGATGGTCTTGCGTATATAAGGGTTTGGGTAACTCTACCTAAAAGGTTAGTCTTTTGGGATGGTGTCCAAATCCTTCAAGTGGTGTCCACTGGCCTAAAAAGTCTCATAAAAAGTAAAAGTATAATTAGTCAGGACCTGATATCACTTAAAAGAAGATCTGGAGCAACAACAGACAATCGCAAGGATATGCAAATATTTATGTTTAAAAGCACTACACTTTAGTGCACAAAGTGCGAGAGAGTATATAAACTTCACACGATTCACACAATTGGTTCATGTTTTAAAGTTTTATCCTACAGACTGTGCGCACACCTAAGTGAGCTTCATAGCTAGCTTTTCAAAACATTTACTCTGTTTCCTATTCAATCAACTTCTTCCATAAATCTGCTTTCTATATTAAAGTTGTAAGTTCGAATCTATTCGAGCTCTGCAACCTGAAATCTATCTTTTTTAAACTCATTTCTTTCAATCAATCTGACATCATTCATGGCGAGGCCACAACTCTTCGGTCCTCCCTTCTACAACAATCAACAACACTACTCTATTCCAAACATCTAGGGTCTGTGGAAAGAGGGGGAGGACCACCAGACCGCGGCCGCTCACCGCCTGCCGCCTCCGCTCGCTGTGGAAAGAGGAGGAAGAAGAATAGAATATTTTAGATTTTTTATTCAGATTTTAAATTTGTCCAAAAAATTAATAGCATTTTCGTAGTTATTGAGTGGGAGCCTTTATCAATTTTGTGGTACTAATATCCGCCCAAATTAGCACCCCTCAATCCCACACCCTAAACCTGAAATCAGTCAATCGATCGAACCCTGCAGCGTCCTGGACTCCTGCGCCTTCTGAATCGCCTGCACGAGCATGACTAGCACCTCGACGCTGCGGTTCCGCAAGCACGTGAGCGACGAGCAGTCCTAAAACAGCTGGAAGGCGTGCTCGGAGATGTCTGCTCCAGGCCAAGGATGGAGGCCACGTCGATGATTTGCAAGTAGGCCCTCAGGTGGTCCACCAATACCATGGGGCTCGCAGGATCAAGAACAGAAGAAGAGGTTGAAGGCGATAATGAGGAATCGAGAAGGGCACGCTCGATCTTGGAAAAGTGACCAGAGAAGGAGGAGGCAGAGCGGGCGAGGATGGGGACGGGCTCGTGGAACGGGTCTTCATCGTTGTTGTGGTCGCCGTCAGTGGCGTGGTGTAAATTTGGAGGTCGGGGGTGACTAAAGGGAGGGGATTGAGGTGGGCCTGGAGGAGGAAGAGGGAGTGGGGGTGGGAGTGGCGCTGTTGGATAATGCGGTCGTAGGAGGAGCACTCGATGACGGAGCATCCAGTGGCAGTGCTGGTGGCGCACCGGCACGAATGGGCGGCGCTGTAGTAAGGGCACCGTAGGTGTTGCTGCTGGTGGTGCCATTTTTTATTTTTTTTGGGTGAACTTGGAGTGAGGCTGGCCGCTGGATCTGTGAGGGGTTTGAATTTAGTCAAAAGTGATTGAATTTAGGTTTTCTCTTGTTACTCTTTTACAAAATTTATCTGTTCATTTGTCTTATATTCGCAGAGAGCGAGCGAACAAGAGAGAGTAGCCGGAGCAACAATGCTCTTCTCTTTCCTCCAGCCTCCTCCCCCTACTCCTTCATCTTCCTTGTCTCCCCCCGTGTCCCCCTTCTTTATTCTTTCTCTTCTTTGACGGTGGAACTCTATTTTTCTACCGCAAACACGGTATACTAGTTTTATTGGGCCTTTTATGGATGGAGATCAGTAAATGGGATTGGGCTGTATACAGATACAAATCGCCCGACCATTTTCCTTATCGCCCTCCTCTGTCAGGATAAAGATAAACCTCTGGTTTCAGAGCGCATTTCCTCTCTCTCTCTCTCTCGCCATGGCGGTCTCCTTCTCCTCCCTCTCTACAACTTTCTCTCTCCTCTCTATCCCCAACAGCTCATTGCCTAAACCCAAACCCTCCCTCTCTGTCTCTCCCCTCAACTCGAGGACTCTCTGCTCTCGCCCTCGGCCTTCTAGAATTTCCGCCGTTCCCGAGGCCCTGGAGGCCCAACAAACCCTAGAACCTCCGGCCGAGATCCTAGACGCTGGCTTTCAGGTTCTCACTTCTTTGACCTCTCATTATTTACCCTCCTTTTTTCTTTCTTTGAATTGCTTGATGGTCATTTGAATTGGCTGTAGGGATCTGAGATTGGTGAGGCTTCTCCTCTATCTGTTGGCTCTGATGCGGAAAAGGTATTCCTTTTACTATTTCAATGGTTTATCCTATTAAATTTGCAATGGAATTGAGAAATTAGCTGTTGAGTTACCCTTTTGGTGGTTGAATTGGGCAGAAATACGCTCGAAATGATAATGTGCCTTTCTATGAGTCATCTATAGAGTTAAACTAGATTTGTTGTGGCCTTTTGTTCTCTTGTAAGGATTAATTATATTTTCTTTATTATAATTGTGTATTCCATGTTTCTTATGGAAAATCCTATTGCATTTTGTTAGTAAAAATAGCTTTATGTCCCAAATTCTTTTGCAGACACCTAGCTATAACCATGATTCCAATTTTGCGCTTGCGTGTTGCATCTGAAGTTCCATGTCTGCCTCATTTTTAGCTTTTCCTCTACATTCAATTAAATACTTCTTCATTTGTTGCAACCTTGATAGTTTTTGAACACTTGATGTCTTTTAAAGGCCAATCAATAATAGTCAAGTAAAACTGTACAGTATGTTATGTGCAGTAGGAGTGAAGACCAGAGTCCTAGTAAAAGGAAGAGAAAATTAAAGGAAGCTAGAGGAGCCTAACATAATACTATCCTTACTAAAGTTTCAAAGTATCTGTGAGATAAAGACTTAGCATGGCTAATAAGGTCTTGTAACAAATTACAGAGAGAAAAATGGAACAACAGTTAAGGATAATTTTGGTATCTGTTCTCGATAATAAAGGATATAAAGATTTATAGAAGATATCGTAAAGTCAATGTATGGTGCGGGCCATATAGTGGAATTTTGGTAGAGAGCAACTGAGAAAAAGAAAACCAATAAAGAAATTATTATATCAAAAAATCAATTTGGCTGAATGTCACGGAAGTTGGCCTTATGACCTATTAACTTGCTATAACAACTGATGAAAAGATGAAAAAGATCCACAAATGGTTTTCATTGATTTATTGAAAATTTATGATATTGTATTTAGGAAAATGATGTGGTGAGTTTTCTAGAAGAAATGCGCCTAGTAGTTTTACTATTGTGATTCAGAATATACACAAAGTTCACAAGCATAATCAAATGTCTTGGAAAGCTATAACGGCAAGGCAATGCTTAGGCTTAGGAGCTTTAGTATGGCTCTATCAACCAGAAGTGCCAAGTTTTTTCTTTGAGAAATAAAAAATAAAAAAGTTGAAAATATCATAAATTAAAAGACTGCAACTAAGATACTTATATTCTTAATGATAAGTGATAAAACATTCATCAATATCAGAAGATAGTACTTATTATGTCAAAACCTTATATATTTTGAATCAAGGGCTGAAAAGCACCAAAGAGGACAAAGCGAGGGGGGAGGGAGGCTTAAGTGCGGTTTTAATGTGCTTTTCATATCAATGACCATTGTTTTAAAAAGCAGCCTGGGCAACTACCTAAGCAGAGGAAGCCCCAAGTCATGTGGGCAAGCGCTACCCAGAAAAGAAAGCATACATTAGTTCACCATCTGTTGCCCACCATCACTCTTGCCGTGATTACTAAATGTTGCTATCCATCAGAGAATCATTGCCATCACCTAAGTGCCCGCCCCCTTTGTTTATCGTTGCATGCAGAGAGTTAATGGAGTAAAGAGGACTACTGGACCGTAGGCCTAACTGAATTTGAACCGCGGCAGTTATATATATGATAATTGTTAATTTAACATTGGAGATGATCCTTAAGGGAGTTGAATGGAGAAAAAAAAAGATTCACATAGGTAAGCCAAAGATTTGTAATTAACGCTTTGTTCTTCTCGTTGTTTATGTTGTTGTTTAGCTATGTAGCACAGACACTTCTATCATAAAGCTGTGTTGTATACGAAACGTGTCCGACACGTGTTGTTGTTTAGCTATGTAGCACAGACACTTCTATCATAAAGCTGTATTGTATCCGAAACGTGTCCGACACATGTGTCGGACACGCGTGTCGAGTGTATTTTTAAGAATTTATCACGTGTCCACGTGTCGTGTCCATTTCAATGTTATCGCGTGTCGGACATGCGTGTCGTGTGTATTTTTAAGAATTTTCCACGTGTTCACGTGTATTGTCTATTTCAACGTTGTCGTGTTCATGCAACATAGTCGTTTAGCATGTAAATAATCTCTATTTTACCAAACCTCTTTCATGATGCTTCTAGGGATCTAGAAATTATCTAGGCAATTAATAACCTTGAGAATGGCAAATGCTTAATGCATTATTAAAATTGATACTATTTGGTAGGAGAATAGTCTCCATGTAAGCATATTCCCCTCTTTTTCTTGAATTTGAGTGAATTATAGCGCCAAAATTTTAGCATGACTCGATAAAAAGGTTAGAACCCAAACCTTGCAAGTCTAGACCATATAAACACCTATATCAGTTGCACGCAGGAACTCTTGGGTCACTTGAAGATATACCTTGCAAAGATTTCAAGTTTAGATTAAAAAATAAGGGTGGAAGTTTATATAAAAGGAAATACATCATATTTGGCAAGTACATGTTAAACGTATGGTATGCTTGATACTAATAGTTATCTAGGATCCATTGGATCAAGTCTTAGCCATGATTATTTTGGTTTTGGATCACTTGGACCGTATTAAGGTGTTTAGGGTTTTCACTAGTTAGTATTGTGATTTTTTTGAAGAACACTTTAAAAGGCATAGTCAAATTTGGAAATTAAAAAAGAAATGGAATGCATGGTCTGTTCAGCAGATCAATCAAAGTTTGGATAAAAAAATGAGTTTTCTGTATGAAGTTAAAGAAATATCCCATTTTTGGGATAATACAAAAATGCTTTGAATTCTTTGGACATGTCCAAAGGAGGCTAGTGAGTGCCCTAGTTTGGAAGGATTATCAGATCTTAGGACCTATTTGGTTAAGGGTGAAAGTGAGGAGTGAGGAATTAAGGAAGTGGTAATAATTCTCTTTGGAACTTGAGAATTGGTTAGTAAGTTTTTCGGTGTTTGGATGTTGTTGGGAAGTGTGGTTTGAAAATATTTTGTCTTTTCTGGTGTTTGGATGGTAATGTGAAAGTAGAAGTGAAAAAGTTGACCACAAAGTTGACCGTAAAATAATATTAAAATAAAAATTAATTAAGAAAAATTAAAAATGGACTGTAATTAGAATGTAAGTGAGATTTACATGATAAAAAAATTAATTGTCTTGTACTACAACTTATTACAAATGAGATTTACATGATCACAAAATTAACTGTAGCACTCTAGAAGTGAGGAAATGATTGTATAAAAGAGAAAAGAGAAAAGAAAAAGGGGTTTTCTTATTTTTCTTTTCCAGTGTTTGGATAGATAGGAAAGTGAGCAATTATACTTCCCTATTTCCTTACTTCCACCCACTTCCTTGCAACCAAACAGCCCCTTAGTTGAAGAAGTGATAGGATTAGGGTTAGTCTAGAAAAAACATGGACTAGGGAAATGAAAAGATATGGTAGTTACTAATTTCTAGAGGTGGCTAGCTGAGTGGAATTTGAGGGTTCATGTGGTTGAAAATTCCACGCAGCTTTTGTTGTTGCTATGTTGTTGCAAAATAACTAGTCATGTTTCATTGAATGTTGCAAAGGTTCTACATGAATTCTAAATCAGTATACATTCTCTGAAGCACAAACACTTCAAAGTGAGTGCTGTGTCTGTGTGGACACGTAGCAGACACCGACACTTGCCAGACTCGTATCTGACACTCCGGTGCCATGTCAGATTTTAAACAACCATAAAATTACGTGTCGGCACCGTGTCCAACGTTGTGTTGGCATTAAATAAAAATTAAAGATCATATATTAGATATCTAAAAGTCACATGTTTCAATAAACATGAAAAAATATCATTCTGACGTAAACAAATATGTTAGTAAAAATTTACACACATCATGAACTAGGTAAGATATTAGTTAGATTTTTTTTAGATTTTTTTTTGTTTGTTACTTTATAAAGGGTAAGGTTACAATACACCCGATGTGTAACTAACTTAGTTACACATAGAGGTCTCCACCATAAAAAAATAGTTTTTAAATAGGTTGTTAATACTTTGTGGGGACCACATACCCTAATTTTTGTTTGTATCTCATCTTGTAAAAAAATTATGTGGTTAAAAAAGGTGTGTGTAACTAAGTTAGTTACATATAGGGTGTATTGTAGCCTCACCCCTTTATAAAAGCAATAAATGTAAATTATTTAGATTTTATTTTATATTTTTATCTTACCTTTAATAAAACTAATTATTCATGTTTGATTATTTTTTGACAAGTTGATTATTCATTATTCTACTCACATTGATAGAGTTGTGTAAAAATGTCTACTTTGAAAAGTATCATTAAAAAAATTGAAGACAATGCACATCTTTGAAAATATAGAAGAAAATCAGAAAGGAACATGAAGAGAAATTTTTATCTATATACAACAACAACAACATAGCCATTTGTCCCCAGTATTTGGGTAGGCTACATAAACCAAAAGAGAATTACGTCAGATCGGGCCCATGAGTCAGCTTTCTCCACTCATTTCATTAGCCTCTATATCTATCATCTCTATTCATGTTTTCTTCGGTCTCCCTTTCGCTCTTTTAACTTGTCCTGAGTTGATAAGCTATACTCGCAAGAATTTTATCTATATATAATAATAAGAATAAAATATTACTTGTCCTGTTCCCGTATCCTTTTTTTAGATTTTGTCATGTCCCGTGTCCGTGTCGTGTCCAATACTCGTGTCTGTGCCACATAGGCGTACAAAGGATCAGATTGCACTGATGTGATCTTATCAAATAGATCCATGTTGTGGATGGAAATCTCCCTGATTTTGATCTCGACACACCGTGAGATCACATCGAGCACACAAAATAGAGAAAAACAATACAAGAAGAAGAAAAGACGTCATAAATTTACGTGGTTCGGCCGACCAACTCCAGCCTACTCTGCGGGGCACCGATGCAAGGAAGATCCATTATAAAGTAGAAAATTACAAGGATTATAAGAGAAACTCCTTTCTCTCTAACCTATATCTCTCTCTCACCTCTTTTACGTCCCTCTCTCATTCTCACATAATGAGAGGACGACAAAAGTCATCTCAAGAGGTCCTTATATAGTGCTAACAAACCGTAACACTATTCATCACCTAATGGTAGCTCACACCACTGATTTGGTCCAATGACCCAAGTCTAATATGGACTCCTACGGTTGAACAGGTCCGCAACCGGCACAAAACCAACCTAGATGCATAAACCGGATATGAGACACAAACCCAACACCAATCAATCTTTTATTGGACATTCCTATATATTTCCTCCGGAAATACCTTTCCCTTCTTCTATAAGTTGAAGCCCTTATGTGTTTTTCCCTTGCTTTGGGACCCTTTTCTAACCTCTTGCTCTTCTAAGATTCTCAACATCAGTTTCAGCTTCAATTTTTCCTTTTCAGTGGCCCATATGCTTCAATTCATCTTCTTTTCTCAGTTTGCATAAAATGTTTCTCATTACCCCCTTTTCTGATAATGTAGATGTTATAGGTCACATCCAACTATTTGGAATTTCAATTGGATGACCCATTATGCATTTGGATGGTCTATCACCCCCTACATGTATCCAAGGTTTCTATTTTCTACAGCTACTTAAAAGTAGGATAGGTATATGTCAGGATCCCATATTCAACTCAAATCTTTGTGCAAGGTTGCTGTGATAATATGTAAATGTGATTTTACCTGAGCAACACAATCCTTTTCTACCTAGCAGCCTTAGCTATATAGTAGCTTTGACCCAACTTCTTACACTCATTGTATGTCATTCTGCAGCTGTTACCTTTGGTGGTGGTCAACCTGCCCCTTTCAGAAGGCTTGAAAAACAGTTGAATTTATCAAAGAAAGAAGTATCCATCATCTGACAACAGCAAATAACGATGAGGAACAATTTCTGAGAGAATCTTGTGGGGATTTTACATGATGCTGGTTCAAGTAATCTTGTGATATTCTGCCATGGATTCCATCATCAAAGGAAAGCAAAACTATATTAAGCCCTGCTGATGATCTAACAAATGAAAGGATCAGTGTTTTTCGTTTTGATTTTGCCAGAAATTGGGATAGTGAAGGCTCATTTCAATATGGTAATTACTGGAGAGAGGTAGATGACTTGTGATCTGTGATCCTATATTTTTTTAGCCAGAAGCGTCAAGTAGATGCTATTGTTGGACACAGTAAAGAGGGTAATGTGGTACTACTATATGCTTGTGTATCTTGATGTTTCTACAGTCATTAACATTTCTGGACGCTTTAATTTAAAGAGGAATTGAAGATCGTTTAAGTTTAAGGACTTTATGCAAAGGATAAGAAAGGATGTATTTACTGAAGTGACAGACAAAATGGGAAGTTTTATATATCGAGTGACAAAAGAGAGTCTGGAGGATTGCTTAAGCACTGATGCGGACTGCATGCTTGTCAGTTGACAAAAATTTCCAGGTCTTGACAGTTCATGGTTCACAGGATGAAATAGTACCATTTCAAGATGCCGTAGAGTTTTCTAAGCTCATTATCAATCACAAATTACACATTATACAAGGGGCTGATCATAGATACTTGTCGCATCAAGTGGACTTAGCTAAAACCTTGCTGAAATTTGTTAGATCTAATGAAGTTGAAGATGTTAATACATTTTGAGATTGTGGAGAACATCAAATTTGAGATGGTCTCACTTGTTTTTCTAACAGATTCTTTTACCCGGAAAAGTACGTTTTAAGGTTTAGTTTACTTGAATTTTACTTATAGCTCAAATTGTTGTTCAGCCAAACACTCTCTTGTGTTTTCATCTATTTGTTGTTTATTGCCTCAAAAACAAATTTGTGAATCGTAGAATTCCGATACATTCTTAATTATGCATCACTTTTTTCCTTTCCCATGTGCCCTATTGTGCGTATGTTTGAAGTGAGGATACTTAAATGAAGATGTTAGAAAAGCTGAAACTTTAACTCCCAAGGTAACTATGTCCTCAAGTGTCTCCGTGTGTCGAATAGTTAGAAAAACTGAAACCAACTGTCCAGGTAACTAGTGCACATTTTGTGGTTTATTCTGCACATTTTGTTGTCTTAGACACAAACATTCTTATTTGTAACAAGATGGGTTAAGTCTTGAGGTTCTGCATTAGAATTACAATTAAATTTGGGGTGTTTATGAATCCATGACTCTAATAAATAAAAAAGTTCATTCTAGATGATAAGCTTGATAAGTATAACTTAAATTATTTGTGATTTTTAAATTTGTTTTGAGCACTTGACTCGTACATGCAATGGTCATTAATTTTACCCCTCATCTGGAAACAATTGCATACCTTCCATTTAAAGCCATCTTGACTCAGGCAAGAATAAGCTGTGCAAATGATTCTACTTGTGTGGACCATTTAACTGGTTTGCTATGTTGGGATCTCAATGTGCAAAACACATTAAGTAGTCTTAAGTCATGATCAAGGTGGGGCACCTAGATAGTGGTGTTTTATGCTTCTGAGCACATTACATGGATATCTGTTGTTAATATGACCATGATAGTCTCATATACTGCCTTCCGAAGCAATCACCTGGGCATATGCAGATTCAGATATACCTATACAAACATAGGGTGGGAGGGGAACTGATGATCTGCCATGCAAATAACATGTCATTGCCTTTAAATACTCATTAAATGCACGATTTTGTATTTTTTAAAAATGCTTGTGCTTCTCTCTTTAATAATTATATTTTCGTTTTTCTTTCCCTTTGGTGTGAATGATTGTGCGTGCCATTCACAAGTATCCATTAGTGTAATCTCTGCCTGCCTGCAGGGACTAGAACATCAAATACACGTGGTTATTACTTTTAGGCATTTTATGTTTACACCAATTTTTTAGGGATGTAACCTGAATTGAAGATAAGGAATTGAAGATAAGATGCAGGATAATAGCTATGATCAACCAATATGGATACAAAATACATATATAGGTGTCCAAACGGATCGCATATAGCACTTACCATATCAACTTTCGGATACGGATAAGGGTACGAATATTGTCGAATATGAAAAATGAATATCCGTATCCGTCAAAGACGGATATCAGATAGATACGAATCAGATATGTGAGAAATGAATATTATTACGGATAGGCTAAAGGATATGCTTATATCACAATTTATCTTAGTTAATAATATAAAATACAACGCAAAAACAAAGTATTATGATAAAATTGAGAAGAGGCATAAACAAGTAATTTTACTTAATTAAAATAAATAACTAAGTCAATATCAAATTGAAAGAGGAAATTTTTTTATTAGCTTGCATTTCCCCAATCACCATCTTTCAATAAAACAGTCTATTCATAGATCTCAAAGAATTTCTTAACTTCAAAGTAAAAAAAAAAAGGATATCACTGACCCTATGTGGATATCGGAATCCACATCCATATGCGAATATTCGCATCCGCATTAAAAAAAAATTATTCATCCATATGCGGATATCCATATTCGTATCAGATCTTTAAAAAAAAATTCGTACCTGCAACATTTTCAAAATCCATATCCCAATCCGTACCCCCCTCGATGCGAATTTTATGTATCCGAATCTGTACTTTTTATGGATTCGGAGGCGGATATCCATGGATTATTCACATCCGTTTGCATCCCTACAGATAAGACATGATATAGGTACATAGACATAGCATATCCTAAAATTTTGGAATATAGGTACATTGTTACATGTGTTCATGTGTGCTAATCATTAAGTGGAGCATAAATTTTTTAAGGCTAGGACAATTAAAAAGCATAATGATTAGGAGATTATAGATGCTTTTAAGATAAATAAACAAACAGTTTCATGAAGAATCATCGTTCCTCAGACTTCCATATTAAGAATTTTATAAATAGAATGTATGTGTAAAATCAAATAGAAATGAAAATATTATTTGTACTTCCAATTTCAACTTCTTTGTCATGGAAATATGTCCAATATATTTTTGATTCATCTACGATAGTTTTCAAACTTTAGGATTTATCTAAAGAAGTATCCGACATGTTGGTAGTTAAGATGTGCATCCTTCAAAGTATCCATGTTAAAGAGAGAATTATTTGAGATAGTTGTAAAAGAGAGAATTATTTGAGATGGTTTCGACATATACAATGAGGATCACTGAGTCACTAGGAGTGATAGAATTATAGCTATTAGAGCTGCTAACTCTAGCGATATCGACAAATTAATCTGGATATAAATGTTCAAGGTGACTCTTAAATAAAACCAAATTCGGGGAAAGGTGATGGGGACATCGGTTCAGGACTTTGGACCTGCACTGAAGGGTGTCATCACATTTCATCATTATGGTTCAAGTGGGGCATGGTTCGAGTAGGGCATATGGAGTTGAGTCAGAACGGACCAGTTATCCTAGCTTCTATTTGTTTCTAGTGTTTTGTTTAGTTTTGATTATTTAGTCCCCATATTAATTGTAGTGGGATTTCTTCTTTGTTGTAGCCTATATAAGATAATGACTTCTCTTGAATTAGATAGTTTTTGGATGAATTTAAATTTGCTTTGAAAAGCTTTGTAGTTAGTATGCTTAGGTAAGAAACTTTGGGGAGAGATTCTCAAATTGTGTTTGTTCCCGTCATCTTGGTATTAGAGCTAAATCCTGCTCCTTTTCATTTCTTTCACAAAATCCTTATCCCTCCACCAAAACTTTGACAAAATCCCAAAATCCTAGTTCTCTTTCTCCTTTCCAAACCTTAGATCTTGAAAAAATCAAAGAGAGAAAGAAAAAGAAAAAGAACAGAAAAAGAGAAAAAAATCAAAAAAAAAAAATCAAAAAAAGGAAAAATATAATAAAATCTCTCGAAATTCCCCATCTCCTTGTTCATCTTCATTTTCGACAGCACCCACAGCCTCGACCGTCGACCTCCTTCTTGATTTGCACCGTGACCTCACCATCAAGCTCTTCTCTCCCTCCGCCTCACCACCCCCTCCAACAGGGATCCTCCGCCGACCTCCTGGCGCCCAGATCCACCGACGAGATCGAAGACAATAGCACCACCAACCGACGCTGTTCCAACCCCCAACTGCATCATCTTCGTACTTCGCTTACGAGCTGCGTCATCACAATCTGTGCCCTCGTTGCACAGAGTCATCGCAAGGAACTCTCGATTTACCTACTTCGACAAGATCATCATCGTCGCCTCCATCTCATCTTCGTGCTTCCAGAGCTCTGTCGCGACACACTTAAGGAATCTGCCACCTCGAGATCTCTGCCAGATCGAAATTCCCCCCGACAGAGCTCCACCGCCTTCATCACCATCAACACTGACACCCACCACCGCTGTCATCACCTCCAACTCAAGATCCCTGACAGAGCCCGCCGCTTTCATCATCACCATCAACATTGACTCCCCACCACCGCTGTCATCACGTCCAACTGAACATCAGCGACCCTATTTTCCTTCAAGATTGAGATTTAGGTGTGATTTTGGGTTTGATTTGGGGTGCGATCCCATAATCAGTTTCAGGTGATTTAGGTTGGTGAATCAAATCTGAATTCAAATCGACCCGACCCGCGTGCTACAATTCTGATCCAGAAGCACAAGACAGACCACAAGCACATCATTGTAGTTTTGAGTGAAACTAGGCGATCCGGAGTCCGATCTGGACGCTTTTCGAGCCATGGAGTTCGTGACGACGGGAGCTTTACATCGACTATCTAGGTAATTACTAGTCAGGTATAAATTCCTTAGAATTGAATTTTTGGGTACCATTTTAATTCTGTCATTATAATTTCGTTGATTATCTGTTGTCCGCTATATTGTGAGAGAGTGTATCTGCTAAATTTTTACTTGCACATCTTAGTATTAACTTAGGGACTTGCTAAAATAAAACGGAGATTGAAACAGTTGCATAAAATTAATTTTTACAATATTTTGAGGTTACTGCTATATTATTACATTCAGTCCCTATTTTAAATTTTCAAAATCTCTGACAGATCAATTAGCTTTATTGTGTGCATTACTTGACCGAAGTGTAGCTGATTCTCTTCATCTCAGGCATCCTGCACATTGCATTAGAGTTTGTTAGTTGCATATAAGAGATATTAGATTGCATTCATAAATTAAAATAAACACAAAAAATAGCATAAAGCATATAGAACATAGCAATAGTCCACTTGTGCATGCCCACCCGTAGTGGTATAAACTATTTTTTTGGTGAAGCCAGTGTCACTATGAGTTCCAATACAGAAAAACTTAGTACGTCTATGGATCCCAACCTCCTCACCATCCTTGAAGACATTAGAGCCCCAACTTAACGACTTAAGTCAAAGAATGGATAAGATAAAAGATGACTGTCGTGATGGAGATCATCAATCTAGCCCACGTCGGGAGGATAGAGTCTCTAGGAACCGTGATCGTCGCGAGAATGATGATCGGTACCTAAAGAATATCAAGTTGGACGTGTCAAACTTTGACGGTCGCTTGGACTCACAATATTACCTAGATTGGTAATGTGTCTATAGCGATATTTCAAGTGGTTTGAGATGTCTCAAGAGCGACGAATTCGCTTTACCACTATGAAACTGGTGGGACAGACTGAGTACTATTGGTCAAATGTCGAGAGATTGATGGCCATCAGGAGGCAAGAACCTGTTCGAACGTGGGAAGAAATGAGAGCTAAATTGAATCAAAAAGTACCTTCTAATCGCGTTCCAGGATCAACAACTCGACAAGTATAGTAGGCTTAATCAAGAGAATCGATCTGCTACTGAGTATATTGAAATTTTTGATGAGTTCCTGACTCGATGCAGCGGATTTGTCGACGAATCCCCGACAATGACCCTCTCTAGGTTTAGGTCTGACTTTCATGAAGATCTTCGTAGAGAACTTTTTGCACTAGGTGTTTGTGACCTAGAGCATGCTTATCAAATAATGCGAGACTTAGATGTTTCTCGAGGATGCTATTTTCAGGACGACTTAGGCTTAGGCTATAAGAACCAGTCCACTAAGTCTAACCCATAGTGATCACAATACAAGAATAACCTCAGTAGTTCCATTCAAAAGAAGGTGACAAAGGAAAATGACATGTTGAAGTTCCATTCAAAAGAAGATGACAAAGGAAAATAACATATTGAAAGTACACCCCGGCCCAACCTTCGCATTCAATCCTATAAATGCTAGGGCTATGGTCATGTGAAGAAAGTTTGTCCCAGCAAATCTAAAGCCTTCTATTTGGGGGAGCAATAAGACCAGGAAAGAGAAGACACAGAAGAAAGTTGTGTACTTAGTCAACAAGGGGAGTGACTCTGATGATGCTACTAAACAAGGGGAGTGTCTTGCATCTATTCAGCGTATCAATGTCGTTAGGTGTACCCTAGCTCAACCTAACGGAACTGATAACTAGCGTAGGACCGCAATCTTCCACACTTAAATGAAAATTGGTGATAAAAACTGTAAAATTATTATTGATAGTGTGAGTTGTATTAATGTTGTGTCTTCTGGCTATTCTCCATTGGAAGCGGTTCACCCTTGTCCTTACAAAGTCTCTTGGGTTAACACAACATCAATTGAAGTGAATGAGAGATGTCTTGTATGGGTGCAATTTGCAACATACAGGGATAAGATTTGGTGCGACGTGCTAGCCATGGGTATTATGGGTCATGTGATTCTTGGAAGACCTTGGTTGTTTGACTTAGATGTCACCTTGAGAGAAAAATCTAATACTTGTATCTTTACCCATAAGGGACAAAGGAATAAATTGATCCCAAGTCAACCAAAGGCTGGGAGAGCAGAGAAGAAACTTGTCGCACCACAAGAAAAAAAGGGGCTCAACTTGATTAAGCTCTAAGGAGTTCAAAAGAGAGGTAGTGTATGATAATCAACCTAGACATCTGATAAATTTGAGTCCAAGGACACAACATACTAGAGTATCTGAGTTAGTTACATCATTGCATAAATATTCATAAACTGCATAAAGAGATCAGCACTCTAATTTAGAAAAGAAATGCAAACTATAAAGCTTATGCAGATTTGTATATAAAAGGCTCGAAACTTTAATGTAGGAGACAATGTAATGGTTTGGATTCGTCCGAAACAATATCTCTTTGGCAATGCGAAGAAATTGCATGAACTTTTCAAAATTTTGAGAAGAATTAATTCTAATGCATATATAGTAGATCTTTCACCTGATTTGGTATTAGTCCTTCTGTTTAAAATTTAAATTGAAGATCTGGTTTTGTAAAGGTCAATATTTTCTCCTGATAAACCTCTGTTGAATAAATTTTCTCCTGAGCCTACTTTTGAGAGACCCTCCTTACCTCCACTTTCTCAAAGAAAAACAAACCACACAATATAACAAATTGATAAAATTATTAATGATCAGATTGTCTCTACTAAAGATGATGGTTACCAAAGATTTCTAATTTGTTGGAAAGGACTACCTGATTCTGCAAATTCTTGGTTTGATCGAGTAAAGCTCCAACGGTTGAGTTCAGATCGTCTAGAGCACTACAAGAGCCGAGGAGGCCTATACTCGACAGGGTCAAGTTTTTCCCAATCTCGAGAGAATGATGAGGACATCGGTTCAGGATTTTGGACCTACTCTGGGAGGCGTCGCCGCATTTCATCGTTATGGTTCGAGTAGGGCATGGTTCGAGTAGGGCATGTGGACTCGAGTCTGAACAGACCAGTTATCCGAGCTTCTTCTATGAGTTTCTAGTGTTTTATTTAGTTTTGGTTATTTAGTCTCATATTGGTTGTAGTGGGATTTCTTCTTTTGTTGTAAACCTATATAAGGCAAAGACTTTTGTTGAATTAAATAGTTTTTTGATGAATTAATTTGCTTTGAAAAGCTTTGTAGCCAGTGCTCTTGGTGAGAAACCCTAGGGAGAGATTCACAAATTGTGTTTGTTCTCCATCAAAGGCTTTATGGATCCCACTCCCAAAATTTGGATAAAAGCTTTGTCACCAGGATTTATACTCTAGTTTCCTCCTGATCTTTCTGATGATACTGCTAATGGAAAGTCAAATTATCTTTTTATTTCCAAATATAAAATTTCAATGATCTTGCATCCAAAAACTTCCTAGACACACATCTTGACTGAACTGATCTTTTTCTAACAGATGGCACCCAAGCAGAAAATAAGAATAAAACTAAGATCTTTCTGGGTGCCCTTGATTGAGGATTCATGCAAGCAAATCATGGACGCTGCACGAACCACCAACGCCAAAACCATGGGTCCTGTCCCTTGCCCACAAAGAAGAGAGTCTACTGTGTCCTCAAATCCCCTCACGTTCATAAGGACGCACGATTCCACTTTGAGATCCGGACTCATCAGCGCCTAATCGATATTTTGTATCCTACTGCCCAGACCATTGACTCACTGATGCAGCTCGACCTTCCTGCAGGTGTTGATGTGGAGGTCAAGCTCTGATATCAAAGAAATGTCCAACTTCCTACTCCTTTTTTTGTTAAGTGATGTATGTTCTTACATTTAGCATCCACATGTTTGCTCTGTAGTTATAATTGCTTTATGTAACAAGAACTAGCTGGGAGAAGGAAGGACAAAATTTTCTTACCAGTATCTTGTACAACCATAAGATTGAATTGAGGATAACCATTCTCTGTAGCCGACCCAAGGAATTGAGCTAAAAGGGCTTTCTTCTTATTTTTGTTGCATTAGTATGTCTACATCCTTAAAGAGCAGGTACAATTATCCACTGCTGCTGGGTTTCAGTTTTAAGGCTCAATGAACCATGTTACTCTTAAGTGAAAACTATTGCTTGTATATGAGTGATGATAGATCTAAGTTTCATTTTGGTTCAAAATTCTGGTGATTATGTTGGCAGTTCATTGAAAATCTGCTTTATTTGCTTGTTTGAACTTTTACTCTCCAAGTTTAGCTCAAGGCTGTGAACACCAGCAGTTGAAGAAGTGAAACTACAACTTTACAGGTTATAATGAGAAGTCAAAGACTCTCACCAGCAGATACGGGCAAACACTCTTGATTCTGCTGTGTGAAATTTATGTAAAGGCGACTCCTTTTTTAACTTTTTGTTTATATTTTTCCTGGCTTAACGCTTTGTTTATACATGACAAATTAAAGTTCAGGCTAGTGATTTTCTTTTCATATAGGCAAATGATAGAAAACATTTGATCATGTGCTACATTAACATTGGTTTCCAATGAAAGAAGTGATTCATTCATGCATCTGAACACTCATAAATAATTTGTGGCTGCTTGTTTGAGGTGCTAAACCCTGTCACTGCTGATCTCATAATGGTATCCATTTTCATTTCTTCTTCTTCATTAAACAAGACCAAAGAGTCGAGAGACTCTCAACTTTTCAAGCGTCATCTCAAACGTCAGCAGCTCTCCCATTATAACTGTCAAAACCGCTCTCTTATATAAAAATTTGACTAAATAGAAATAAAAATAAGAAGAAAATGGAGAAATATTGCTGGTCCCTTCGTAGTCAAATGTTTTTTTCTGTTCCTTTTTTTTTTTTGAGTTTTTTTTATCTGCACTCGCGAACAGTCCAATGGCCAACTCTCATCCGTCCGATCAAAATCCAACGGCCCTACTTCACCCAACCCAACTAGAGGTCGTCGGGACCTCAAACGCGGGACCTGCTTTCGGGAAAAAAACCAAACATAATTAATCAAAATAGAATCATTTCTTTTTGTAAATAAATGCTAGAATCCTTGTGCCATGAAACTTCTTCTCCCCTCCTCATATCTCACGGCATCCAAATTCTCCACCTCCCGCTCTCATTCACATATAAAACCCCTCACAGTTTCATCATCAATCCCAAATCCAAACTTGTTCAGTTTTCAACCAAAATGGCCACCTGCATCGACAACTGTCGAGCCTACGCTTCCTACAAGTGCAGCAGCAGCAACAACATCGAGTTCTCGTCGAGCTTCTCCAGCCCCCACCATCTCTCCTCAGCTTACGACGATGACCAAATCTGGGCCAAAATCCGCGAAGAAGCCGAGTCCGACGCGGCCGAGGAGCCCGTCCTCAAAATCTACTACTTCAACCTCATCCTCTCCCACCCCTGCCTCGAGTCCGCCCTCGCGAACCACCTCGCCGGCAAGCTCAGCGTCCCCAACCTCCTCCCGGCCGCCAACCTCTGCAAGCTGTTCTACTCTGTTTTAAAAGAAGAGGAAATCAAGAAGTCAGTCCGTGCCTGCTCCAAGATGGCCCACTTCCTCTACTACAAAGGGTTCTTGGCTTGCCAGGCGCACCGAATCACGCACTGGCTGTGGAAAAGAGGACGTGGAGCTACTGCGTTCATGATTCAGAGCAGAGTGTCGGAGGTGTTTGCCGTGGGCATTCATCCTGGCGGTACGATCGGGGCTGGATTGTTGTTGGATCACGCGGCCGGGGTCGTGATTTGGGAGACGGCGGTTGTCGGTGACGATGTGTCGATGCTGCATAATGTGACGTTGGGAGGGACCGGGAAGGCGGCGGGTGACCGGCACCCGAAGGTTGGGGACGGGGTGCTGGTCGGCGCTGGGAGCCAGATTCTTGGGAATGTGAGTGTGGGTGAGGGGGCAAAAGTTGGTGCCGGGTCGGTGGTGCTGAAGAGCGTGCCGGCGAGGACCACGGCCACGGGGAACCCGGCGAGGTTGGTTGGGGGGGAAGGAGAACCCGGTCCGGCCCGAGAGGATGGCCGGGCTGACCATGGACCACACCTCGTGGTCGGATTACGTGATATAGGCAATAAGTAGCATCACTGAATACCTCAAAATCTGATATGATATTGTCTGGATATGTCAGAATCAGCTGAATTGAAGTTTTGTACCAGAGGTATGCAAGTACTATAGAGGGTTTTTCAAATTCATTGATCTTCATGTGTATGTGAGCTCAATCTGTGATTTTGAGCTTGGTCTTCCTCTAATTTCTCATGTTATGATTAGAGAATATATGTTCTCTAACTTTTCAATATGGTTTCAGAGTTATGTAATTTGTGATTAGAGTGTTGGAATCTAGGATCAATCTGACAACTAATCAATATCACTGAAATATCACCGATCTAATTGGTCAGGTCGGTTAATATCAGGTGGGAGGCTTTCCGTTCAATAGAACGTTCCTTAATTAAAGAACCACCTTTCAATTACCTTCCTTGGTTAAACACCAATTAGACTGGTATAAGTCAGTCTCAATATACTGAATATCAGTATAACCCCTGTATAAAGAAAATTAATTCACTTATACAGTATTTGGAGTGAGGTACGCTTAAAGCGAATCTCCTTAAGACAATTACGTCCCCCGCATCGGTGCTAACGGGTTACTGGACGCTAGTCTCCCAAGATACAATACTCCTTCACAGTATTTGGATAGCACTACAAAATTACCGTACGGTCGAACCGTAGTTAACCAGTACCTTCACAGGATTATTGAAGCAGCGGGACTAAGACAAATTTCGGGAGAATATTTGTCTTTACTTTGGAGGAGCACCCATTGTAGAGGAAGGAGCAAGGTAGAAGAATATTCTTCTTTGGAAGTCCCAGATTCAGATAACAATTCTATTAAAGAATCTGTTAAATTTTCTGAGCCCTCTTTCAGAACGAATTTTGCAGAATCTCTTGGAAGTCGCTTCGGAAACCGAGTTGCTGATTTCCTACTTCCCGTTGGAAGTTACTTCAAGACAGAGAGAGAGATGATCTCAGTTCAGAACGCAGAGAGAGTTGGTGTGTTTTGTTTGAGAGAAGCGGAGCGCTATTTATAGCGCTTCGGGAGGGGTATTTTGGTCCGAACCAAACCGAACAGTTGCAACGGTTCGGTCTGAACTGTTGCAATGATTCGTTTCAACCGCAGCAACTGCCCAACTGTCCGCGGCGGTTGGCTGACAACCGTTGCGCGGGGCGGTTCGGATCCGGATGGCGGAGCGGGTATGCTCCGCGTAACCCATACCCGTGAGAGCCAGTTCAAAAAGAACCGGACCGGGTAGGGAACCCGAGCCCGGATCCGGACTCGGACCCGGTCCCGAGCCCGCCCGGCCCGGCGCGGCACCGGCGCCGGCGGCGGCGCGCGCGTGCGCACGTGCGGGCATGGTTTCCTCCCAATTGCGCGCGTGCGCACGTGCGGACGGTTCAGATCCGGATGGCGGAGCGGGTTTGCTCCGCGTAACCCCATACCCGTGAGACCCGGTTCAAAGAGTTATGTAATTTGTGATTAGAGGACTAGTGATTATAGTAGTACAGTGAAATTTACCGATGAAGCAATTCATTTTGACATAATTCAGCAGAGAATTACTATGTTTTTGTTAACTGGCTGCCAATCCCTCACATCCACTGAAAATCCTGGTGGGAGAATTGAGTTGCGTAGCTGATTTTGATTCTATCATTGATCACGTCCACAAAAAAGATCAAAGCGTCTGCATATTATTGGTGACAATTTTCTTTTGAGGAAACATTGAGAACACTTTATGCCGCCCTATGTTGTTTCTACACATGTGCATGTCTGTTACATGCCCCATAGTTTTTCTTTTTGAGACAAAATCTTGAGGCAAGAAACCCCGTTTCATTAAAAAGAATTTAACGAAATATTCGCAAGATAGAAAGATACAAACATTCATGAAACGCTCATAGACAATTCGATGGGGCCCATTTTTTGCGCTTTCTTATTTCTTAAAAGCTTCTTAAATGTCATTGATAAGAAAATGACATTCTCATGTTCATTTTGATGCATAATGAAACATTAGGAAACTCGAGCAAAAGATTAGAAGCGTGTTCAGAGTAACAAAGCTCTGACAAGACCAGTAAAATCTTTGACTAAAATAAATTAGTATGTCATTATTAGATAATCCACTGCATGGATTGGCTTGGTTATCCATAGTTTTACAAATATTGTTAAACAAGCAATTGACTTTAGCTGGATTTTCATTTCAAACTTGATTTATAACACACAATCAAACATCTATAATGACTTTAAAGCATGCAATCTTACTCAGTCTCAATAATATATTTTTCCCCTTTTATTTTTACTCTTTTATTTTTTATTTTTTTTGGTTTTGGTTGGAATCTTAGGAATAAAATACATAGTCATTGACTCAAGTTGATCTTATCTTTGATTTCATTCTTTGTTGTGTTATGTGATTCACCTAAAATTTCTTTTAAAAGGGGTCTCTTATTAGTGATTTTATATCTTAGAGTTTTATATATTTTCTAGTATATGTCTACAAATTTTGGATTTTTATGGCACACAAGTGCAAGTGTGTTTGACTTTCGCCAAATCAAGGGATTTTTGCTTGGAGAAGAGAACCTCCAGGTCTTAGAAAGCTAGAGATTGTAGTCCTTATTTTATTATAATTATTATTTGAATTAAATGATAGGCTGGCACCGTGCTTCACTAAAATGTTTTTAATTAAATTAATTTTTATGAACTTTACCTCTTACTTTTTAAAGACAAAGGTTTAACTTTTGCACCCATTTAAAATTAGTGTAAAAGTTAACTCCTAACTTGTTTTTCTAACTTTTTATTACGCCCAACTCCCAACTCTTGTGGCCATAGGTATGCCTGAGCGTGGTTTGCTTTGGTTCGATTTTTTTTTAAAAAAATCAAACCAAACTAAACTATTGAGGATTAAACCGAACCAAAATTAACCGATTGAAGGACAAATCAAAGCAAACAGAATCAAAATTTTTGGTTCGGTTTGGTTTGATTTTGTTCCCAACCATTTTGAGGCTCAAAATTTAGTTATTTTGCTATTCAATTCAGGCAATAAGATTCATGATTCTAGTGACCGGATGAATACAATCTTTTGAGAAGATTTCTTCACAAATTTTCATGACACCATAACTTGTGCAGGATTTCAGCGAAATCAAAGAATTCCAATGGAGAGATATCTGAAACAGTAAAACAAATATTACATGAAGATGACCATGCTAAAACAAGAAGAGACATTCAGGCAACAAATATTAAGATTACGATGAGCTTTGAACGAGTTGTGGCGTTGAGAGTTGAGTTTTCTTGTATTACAAAAAAAAAAAAAAAAAAAGAAAAAAGAAAAAAGAAAAATGCAGATCCGCCACACCAATAGGTCTTCAAACTGAGTGACCAACTCGATGGTTCTGTAATCTCGTCGACTAGCAGAAGAGGTGCAGGGTTCGTGGTGAGAGGTCATGATGATAAGCTTGTGAGGGCAGAAGAAAGTGTCCCTTTGTTTGATGTTTCTGTCCCCCTCGCTGAAATGGTTGCAGCTTGGAATGCTATTAAGGTTGCAATCTTCTGTATTGGGGTCAAAAACCTGTGGATTGAAGGTGATGCACTTGGGATATGTATGGTAATTAGATAGGGATCAACGTTGATGGCTATGCGACAAACCTGCTACAGGACATCAAAGCTTGGCTTCATACTCTCGAAGAGTGAAAAGTATCTCAAATTTTTAGAGAACTAGGAAACGCACCAACAGATTTTATGGCAGTTGGAGGATCCAAAGACATTACAATTGTGTACGGTATAAGATAGCTATGATCTGAGTTGTACAATTTGATCGACTTAGATATTAGGTGTTGTGGCAGACAAAAGAAACATTAATTGTTTCTGTTATTAAAAAAAAAAAAAAGTAGGATAAATTTAGTGTTTCTGTATTTCTTTGATAAAAATTTGAGTTTTCGCTTAATAATTGTCAATTTCAGTTGGTTTTTGTCAAGGATAATTTTATACATTAAAAAAGGATAAAAAACTCAAAATTCAGTTAGATTGTTGCTACTACTCAACGAGGGAATTCGACAAGGATGGGGATTGAGATAAGTATGGTGAGTCTCTTTCATTCAAGCTTTTCTTGAATCAAGCTCCCAATAATTTTAGTTTAGTTGTCAAACTAAACTTACGTATGCTACAATAACAACAACAACGACAACTAAGTCATTTGTCCCAAGTATTTGGGGTAGGCTACATGAACCAAAAGAGACTTACGCCGGATCGAGCATATGGATCAGCTTTCTCCACTCATTCCTATCGAGCAATATGTCTTAACTAAGACCTTTAGCCTATATATCTTGTCGTATTACCTCCATCCATATTTTCTTCAGTCTCCCCTGCGCTCTTTTAACTTGCGCTAATTTGATATGCTCTACTCGCTGGACTGACGCATCTGTGAGTCCACGTCGCCCATGATCAAACCATCAAACATACTAATCTGTATGTAACTGTTGCTAACATGTAAGGCCACATCACCTTATCCAAAATAGTTGAATGTCACTGTCTTTTGGCCGTCATATTGCGTGTATTTATTTGTTTAATTATTGCCGTTGCTCAATAATTGCATAGTTATTCACTACTAGTCTGCAAATCAAATGACAGCTGACAACATTTAACTAGAAGATAATTTGAAGATTTTTATATTTTAAAATTTTCTTTCTCAGTCTGAGTGCCACTAATCGAACTAGCGTATAGGGATGGTACCCGGGCCAGACCCGATCGGGGTTCGGCTCCGACGTGTGCCGGACCCAGGCCTGGGTAAACTGGCCACAGCCTGGGCGGGCCGTGCCTAGCCCGAGTCCGACCCGCCTGCCCAAACAGCGCATTGGGGAGCCGTTGGGGCTGTTGAAATGCGGGCCGGGCCGGCTCGCATCTCCAACGGCTCTTGGAGGTTCTTTTTTTTGCATTTTTTGGGCAAAAAACCCACAACAGCTCCCCCAACGACTATTTTGGCTCTTTTTTTTTTTTGGCGGGGGCGTGGGGGGGGGGGGGGGGGGGGGGGGGGGGGGGGGGTTGGGGGGTGTTATTTACTAATATTTTTGCAAATAACCCCTAACGGGTAGAATGGGCTTATGGTGATATTTTTGGCAAAAAAAATTGCAAAAAAAAAAAAAAAAAAAACACTCCTCTTCCCTCTGTAAATACTCTAAAAGTACACCTAGAGTGGGTTGAATAGGTAAAATGCTAATCTAAAGGTCCAAATGTAGAAATGTAACAATTTATAATATGAATGATGCAAACGATCAACTTAAGTCAAGAAGTGAAGTCGGATTCCCTATGAAGGGCTCTATAACTTCTCTTATATTCTTCTAGATAATGAGTTGAGATGCTCAATTGTCTTCTTGATTTAGACAGTGAAAACCAATAAGAATGAATGGTGATAGCAAGAGAAATAGAAACACAAACAGAAGTGCAAGCAAATAAAGAGTAAGAGCAAGAGAGAAAACAATCGCAAACATAAAAGATTTATTTCAAGGTTCGAGCATGATCGAGTTCAGACATGCACACAAAAAATACAGAATTTCAGAACTTTATAATAGAAGTGTGCAAGTGCTCAATGCTACCGCTATAGCGAGTGGCTATGCGGGTCGTGATCCACAAGGAGGGACTAGCACTGAACCTTTTCGCAAGTTCTCTTTAGTTAACTTGAAATAATTAAAGTTCTTCTTTTAGTTCTTGAAAAGAAAATGAAAAAGAGTTATAGTTAAGTTAAGAAGAAAGTAGTAGATTGAGAAGGTGGAGAAAATAGGAAATAATTTTAAACAAAGAAATTAAAAAGAGTGAATAAAAGAGTTGGGAGATGGTAGTGATCTAAACTAAAGAATTAAAAGAAAGAAAGAAAACTAAAATAACTTACCTACGTCTTCTGGTTGGTGACTTACTTTGAATCTTTGGCACGTTTAACTTGATTCAGAGGTGATCGATGCATAATCCATAAGATCGAGCTCAGTCACAATTCACATTATATCATCAAGATGAAAAAGAATGAAATGATACAGAATCTTGAGGAGGAGATCATCATCATAAAATATCGGTGGCAAATACACAACAAGGCTATACCGATGCCACTAGATCGCTTGGATACTTATTAAAAACCAAAAGAGGAGAAGTAGAAAAGAAAATAAGAATATAAAAACAAAGAAAAATATAAACAAGTTGCCTTTTTATTGCTTATAGAAACGATGGAAGAAAGGAGGAGGTTACATCGCTGTCACTCTCAACATAAATCTCTTTCTCTCTCTCTCTCTCTCACACATGAATCTCTGCCTAACTATGCTTACAAAGAAATAAAAGTTACATGAAAAGAAAAATAAAAAGTTACACTAATCTAGAATGAAGTCTGGCTTAAGAATTCTTCTCTGCCTAATCACTCTCTTTTTCCTTTGAGATTACATGTATTTATAGGAGAACTACAGAGGGTAGAGGAGTACGAAGATAGGGGAAGCAAACGCTCCCCCATCCCTTGCAACAAACCCGCGGATCTGTGGCCAAAAGCCCGGTCCGCGGCCAGGATGTGGCCAGATGGCCACATCCTGGGAGCAGATCACTCTCTCTCTTTGTTTCGTCCGTTTATCCAAAAGATATGTCATTTGATCTTCTGATTTTGAATATTCTTATATTGATTTTCAGTTTTAACCACTTGATTTGTAGAGGTCTGATTTAAGTGATTTTTCAACTGATTTTATTTTCTTTGATTTTTCCTGATTTGCCCTGATCCTTGATTTGAGTTAATTCTGAATTAAATTAGAATTTTAATGGGCTTTTGGGCTCGTTTCTCTTCTCTCTCCTTTAGTAATGGCCTGCATATAATTTAAACAAGATATATGATTAAAAACAGAGTTTATTAAATAATAGATATGAGAATGTGACAATAAATATGCAAATCAGTGGCCGATCACACCCCCACACTTATATTTTGCTCGCCCTCGAACAAAACATCAAAACTAATCCTAAGAAATTATTGGACCACTTTCGCTGGTCACTCGATTGCACTGAGCATGTGCAACAAGCCATTAAACCTCTAGGTTTTTCCTAGAGGATGAGTTTTATTGTGAGGATTTTCAGTGGAATACACCCACAAAATCTATAAAGAAAGAGAAACAAAGCGTTAGTATTTTCGAAAAGCATTTTGAAAAGGAGAGAAAATATTTGAAGTATTATTGTAAGAGTTCAAGTAATCTATAAGTTATAAGAAAATCGAATTTTCATTCCTAAACTTAGTCTCTATTCAAAAACTTGTTATCAATCAAGATAAGAAGTCAAACTGTATTTCTCATCTAGTCTATTATTTCACCCTAAGTCATATGTGAAATCACCTAGGGGGTGAATAGGTGACTAGCTAATCTAATGATGAATAAATACGGAATTAAAACTATTTATGCAAACTAAAAACTATTAAGTTAAACACACAAGATATAACACAAGAGTGTAGTCGAATTCCCAGTGAAGGGCTTTGGACTATCTCCTCAAGATTCCTCTAGATAAGAGTTGAGGTGCCGTATGGCTCTCTTAGTTGAATACAAGTATGAGCAATAATCCCCAAGCATATATCAATATAGGCACAAGTAAATCAAGCAACTAATGAATATGAACAATAAGAGTATGCAAGATATAAATACAAGTGAGAGATAGAGAGCAAGAGAAAAATCACAAACACAGGAGATTTGTTTCGAGGTCCGAGCACCCTTGCTCTACGTCCTCGCCTTCAACACTATGAAGGACTTTCATTATAAACGATCCCACCGGATCACTCGGTGTCGCAACACCTACAACGAGTTCACACTAGAACTCCTTGGACTCACTAGTCCCTCTCTTGTTCCCGCAAGAACTACATATCGCAAGCACACTAGCTTGCCGAGGCCGTACCTCTACACCGAGCTCTCACTAGAACTCGAAACAATATGAACCCGTAAGTCCGCCTCCTCAAATATAATGTAGAACACTTGGTGATTTAAACACTTTGATCACCTAAGAACACTCTCACAACAACTCTCCTATAGGATAGATATTGTAATGAAAAGCTCAAGTGTGTGTGAGAAAACTAGGATTGATTTGATGGTAAAAAACTCAAAAAATCTCTTTTATAAAACACTCTTGAAAAACTCTCCTTTTGTTATGAAAGTATTTGGCTCTAAAACAAGTGGAGATAAACCCTTAGAAGTGTAGGAAAAACTATCTTGAAAACCCACTTCAAATCTTATCTAAAACAGTCCAAGGAAAGCCATTTTCTAGGCTCTTAAAATATGGCCGTTAGAGGCCAACTCAGCAGACTGGTCTGCTATCGGTCGACCGCCGATCGACCGGCCAACGGTCAGATTTCTAACCGTTGAGCCAGCGGTCGACCGGTCGGTCGACCGTAAACTGGCAAATGACCCAGCGGTCGACCGGGCCATTTCCAGAGAGCAGAGGCTCCCTGGCGATCGATCGTCCGATCGACCGTAAACTGGCAAATGACCCAGCGGTCGACTGCCCGGTCGACTGGGCCATTTCCAGAGAGCAGAGGCTCTCTGGCGATCGATCGTCCGATCGACCGGCCCTTGGCTGTGCACGTTTGTGCACATCGGTCGACCGCCCGGTCGACCGGCAGAAGGCCAGTCCAACTATTTTAGGGATTTAAAACATGATCTTTTTACCTTCAATAAAATCCCATAAATTCTCATAAATTCTACAAAAATAAGTTCATTGATATACTTTGAAATACAAACATGTTTGATTAAAAATCAAAACATGTTATAAACATTTTGAACTATTTTTGTAATATAGAAATTTTGCCGTAAATAAAAATCTGTATTTTTTCAAAACGATTTTTTCAAAACTTTTTCAAATATAAAAATAAGATATTCTAAACACTTTTAACGCTTAGTGTGTATGGATATGATCCACTACACATATATGATGTAATATCTATGTTTTTGTCAATTAGCTCTAAAATAAGTTTTGATAAAACACATGTACATTTTGAAGCTTAAAAACCAAATCAGTATTATCTAAAACGAAAATTCTTTTATGAAAACATATCTAAATCTTGTGTGTGAGTGTATATGAACTTGAGCAATCCACCAACTAATCTATCCTTTACATTTTATCTAAAAACAAAATCTTGACACTTACAAAACCCGACACAAGTCTTCTTCGAAATCTTCTTTTGAAGGTCATCTTCTCCTTCTTCACTTGGTCCTAACCTTGATCAATGAGCTAGACTCCTCTTGAGTACTTGATGCAATCTTGATGCGCAAGCTCTTGAATCAACACGTGCTAGCTCCAAAACTTGACTTGAAATTCTTTGTTGAAGCTAAACACCAACTAAGATCCTGATCAAATATCTGACACTAATTAAAACAAGATCATTAGTACTATAACTACATGAGTTAATCATCATCAAAACTAGAGTGATTGGCCTTTGGGCCAACAATCTCCCCCTTTTTGATGATGACAAAACTCATGGAGTTATATATGCATGGATTAAAGTTAAGCTTCATAGAAGCTCCCCCTTAACTCATGTATAACAATAAACAAATGGATATTCAATGAAGTGCATAAAACTAAACAAATATATATGCATAAACAATGTGAGAGAAACATGCATAAACTAAAAATCCTTCTCCCCCTTTTTGTAAACATAGAACATGCATAAACTCAATTATATGCATAAACTCAAAATCACTATGAATATATAAACTCAAATCATTCTCTCTTTTTATCAATCATCAACAAAGAGGTGAAGAACAAATCAACAATAAGGATATATAAGCGATATACATTCATGAAGAGGAAGATGTTAAGTTAATTCCCCTGCATACATGCATTACATGAAGAAGGGATGACAAAATCCTAACTCACATAAAACATAATATACAATGCATTTAAGCCCCACACACGTGTACCACATAAAGAAGAGAGGTCAAGCTCCTCAATACAAGATACACTCAATATGAATTTATATATAGAAGAGATGTTAAGCTCCCCTTACATATATGCAATACATATCGAAACATTTTTAAATCACTTTAAAATAAATTTTGAAATCTCTTAAGTCAACAAATTTTGAGATATCACTAGATTTTGATACCAATTGAAATTGAAAATTTGGATACCAATCAAAATTGAAACATTTATAAATTTTGATACCAAAGAAAGTAAAATATTTATATTTTGATACCAATTGAAATATATGGTAAATTTTGATACCAAATAAAAGGTAAAATATTATTGATACTAATTGAAATCGAAACCCGATTGAAATCGAAACCCAATTGAAATCGAAACATATTGATATCAATTGAAGTATATTGTAAATTTTGATATCAATTAAAAAGTAAAACACAAAGTATATTTTGATACTAATTGAAATACCAATTGAAAATAATACATAAACTTATTAAAATACCAATTGAGATACCAATTGAAATCAAAATTTAAGTCAAGCTTAGCATAAACATAATTTGTGCTTTAAGTAAGAAAATTATAAATCAAGCACAATCAAATCATATATATGTATGAAAATGAAAATACTAATTGAAATTGATATTATTTGAAATTTGAAGCATACATATATAAGCAAACATATATGAGTATACAAAAATAAAATTTCTTGAAGTTCATGTGTATAACTCATATCTATCCACCCTATTCATGCACATGATAAAAGATATTTAATTTGAGTATACAAGACATGATCGCTCATCCATCCGCCCTTAAAAGGTAGAAGTTTTCAAAAATAGGATTTGAAAATAGTTGTATTTTGAAAACACTACCAAATGAAGAATAAATAACTAGTTTAAAGTAGTTTTTGAAAAACTAGTTAAAGATCCTTCAAACATGAAAACAAAACATATATATCTCATGAATCATACTAAATACACAAAAGTTGACACTCGAAATCTATAAATCTCAAAAATGTGCTCATGAAATAAAATCATGAGCAAAACAAAAATAATGTGAGTGTACAAAGGTTATGTGATTAGCATAATTATAAAAATTTATTTTTCATTTAAAAACAAACTTCAAGGTATATGTATGATTTATCAAAAAAAACAATATACATACATATGCCAAACATAAAAGAGTCCATAATAGTATTTCCATGAAGGCAAGTGACTCAAGGGTATACATGCATATTTATTAGTTTTGAACAAAAATTACATATACATGAAGCAAACATATATAAGAATATGAAAACAAGTGTAAATGAGGAAATCATCAAAACTAGGTTATATATGTACATATAATGAGTACAAATGGGCAATAAAGTACAAACATATAATAATTAAATGTTGCTCACTACTTATACAAATATAAACACAAGTTTTAATGAAAGCTACATCTAAACAAGCATTCACCACATGAAGTATAAACACTAAACATGAACTTGCTAAAAAATTATTAATGTAAAAGTATGTAAACAAAATAGGAGTTTAGAGATACTTATCAAAATCACAAGCACTATACTCTAAGTCTCCAAACATGGTGGTCCTCCCACAAATATCCTTGATAGTGATGCATCAATTGTATGTCCATCTAGCCCATGCATCCACCATCAAGGCACCAAACCTCTCACGTCATGTGAGAGCCCACACCTCATCAAACACAAGAGGTAGGGACTTTGGTACTCATTTTCTTTTGGGTCCACGGGGGTTAACTTTGTTTGGAACCCAAACATTTTTATTAGCAAAATTAGTATGGTTTATCTTATCATAACAAAATTTTGCTAAATGGCCTTTGCGGCCGCAATGTATACATTTATATACTCTAGCATGCACATGTGAATAAGTGTGATCATGTTGTGCAAAGTGTGCATATGCGTGCCGTGGGTGATGTGCATGAACATGTGGAGCTTGTTTCTTTTGAAACAGGGTTCCAATTTATTATGATTAAATGCACGATTGCTCAAAGTTGAGCTCAAACAATCTATTCTATTTTTCAAAAATTGAATCTCATTTTTATCAACAGTAGCATAAAAAGCATGGTGAGAATGAGAATCAACACTCTTTTTTTTAGAAACGTTTTCCTTTTCTTTTGAAACAAATTTTCTTTTCAAAGAGTTGTTTTCTTCCAAAATAATTTCTTTTTCTTTTTCCACCAAAATAATTTTATTTTTCAAAGAAGTATTTCCTTCACAAAGATATTTAATTTGGAAGTCAAGGAAATATTATTCTTTTTCAACAAATCATTTTCTTTAGAAATATTTTCCAATTTATTTTGAAAATAATCTTTTTCTTTTAAAATGGACTCATATTTATTTTTCAATCTTTTATGGTCCTTTTTAAGCATGTCATATTTTTCAAGAAGTTGTTGACAAAATGAAACAAGATCATCATATGACATGTCAACATCCTCATAAAGCTCAGATTCAGAGTTTAGCTCAATTGGGTTATCTCTTTGGACCATGTAGCACAAGTTGGAAGCATCACTTCCATCTTCTGAGTCGCTTCCCGCATAATATTGCTTTTGTTCGCCAAGAGAGACTATAGTGTTTCATACTATAAAAGCAGAATCAAAGTTAAAAACTCTAGATAAATATTCATCATTTAGGGTTGACTTTAGAGCATGGATGGCTTTTGCATTAGCCTCATGGTGTTTGCCATTTAAACAATATGAATCTTTCATAGTGGCAAAATAAACATGAATACCTAGGGTCTTGAGGTACAAAGACATCTTAACTTTCCAAGTTTGGATATTAAGAATGTCAAACAAGGGAGGTGACATGAAATCCATGTGTGTGTAAACAAATATTATAATTAGCCAAAAATAGGATCTTTAACTATAGGTTGTTAGACCAAAATCAACAGTACCAAGCTCTGGTACCAATTGAAATCACCTAGAGGGAGGGTGAATAAGTGACTAGCTAATCTAAATGCGAAATTAAAACTATTTATGCAAACTAAAAACTATTAAGCTTGCAAACTAAAAACTATTAAGCTAACACAAAAGGTATAACACAAGAGTGTAGCCGAATTTCCGGTGAAGGGTTCTGGACTATTTCTTCAAGATTCCTCTAGATAAGAGTTGAGGTGCCGCTATGGCTCTCTTAGTTGAATACAAGTGTGAGCAAACAATCCCCAAGCATATATCAATATAGGCACAAGTAAATCAAGCAACTAATGAATATGAAAAATAAGATCATGCAAGATATAAGTACAAGTGAGAGATAGAGAGAGCAATCGCAAACACGAGAGATTTGTTTCGAGATTTGAGCACCCTTGCTCTACGTCCCCGCCTTCAACACTATGAAGAATTTTCACTATAAACGATCCACCGGATCACTCGGTGCCACAATACCTACAACGAGTTCACACTAGAACTCCTTGGACTCACTAGTCCCTCTCTTGTTCCCGTGAGAACTACACATCGCAAGCACACAAGCTTGCCGAGGCCGCATCTCTACACCGAGCTCTCACTAGAACTCGAAACAACGCGAACCCACAAGTGCGCCTCCTCACATACAATGCAGAACACTTGATGATCTAAACACTTTGATCACCTAAGAACACTCTCACAATAACTCTCCTATAGGATAGATATTACAATGAAAAGCTCAAGTGTGTATGAGAAAACTAGGATTGATTTGATGGTGAAAAACTCAAGAAATCTCTTTTACAAAACACTCTTGAAAAACTCTCCTTTTGATATGAAAGTATTTGGCTCTAGAACAAGTAGAGATAAACACTTAGAAGTGTAGGAAAAACTATCTTGAAAAACCCACTTCAAATCTTATCTAAAACAGTCCAAGGGAAGCCCCTTTTCTAGGCTCCCAAAATATGGCCGTTGGAGGCCAACTCAGCAGACTGGTCTGCTGTCGGTCGACCGCCCCGTCGACTTGCCAGCGGTCAGATTTATGACCATTGTGCCAGCGGTCGACCGGTCGGTCGACCGTAAACTGGCAAATGACCTAGCGGTCGACCGCCCGGTCGACTGGGCCATTTTCAGAGAGCAGAAGCTCTCTGGCGGTCCACCGTGTGGTCGACCAAACCTTGGCTGTGCACGTTTGTGAACATCGGTCAACTGCCCGGTCGACCGACTTCTGGCTCGTTGGGAGTTGGGAGATGATTTTATACAAAGAAATTAAAAAGAGTGAATAAAAGAGTGGGAGATGGTAGTGATCTAAACTAAAGGATTAAAAGCAAGAAAGAAAAACTAAAAGAACTTACCTACCTCTTTCGGTTGATAACTTACCTTGGATCTTTGGCACGTTTACCTTGCTTCGGAGGCGATCAACACATAGTTCATAAGATCGAACTCAGTCACTATTCGCATTACATCATCAAAATGAATAAGAATGAAATGATATAGAATCTAGAGGAGGAGATTATTATCATAAAATATCGGTGGCAAACACACAACAAGGCTATACCGATGCCACTAGATCGCTTGGATACTCATAAAAAAACTAAAAGAAGAGAAGTAGAAAAGAAAAGAAGATATGAAAATAAAAAAATATAAACAAGTTACCTTTTTATTGCTTGTAGAAATGATAGAAGAAAGGAGGAGGTTATATCAGTGCCACACTCAACGTAAATCTCTCTCTCTTAATTACATGAATCTTTGTCTAACTATGCTTACAAAGAAATAAAACATGAAAAGAAAAATAAAAACCTACACTAACCTAGCATGAAATCTGGCCTAAGAATCCTTCTCTACCTAATCTCTCTCTTTTTCCTTCGAGATTATAGGTATTTATAGGAGAACTGTAGAGGGTAGAGGAGTATAAAGATAGGGGGAGCAAACACTCTCCCATCCATTGCAACAAATCCGCGGATCCGCGGCCAGGATGTGGCTAGATCTTGAGAGCAGATCACTCCCTTGCTTTGTTTCGTCTGTTTATCCAAAAAGATATGTTGTTTGATCTTATGATTTTAACGATTCTTCTAATGATTTTCTTCTTTAACCACTTAATTTGTAGAGATCTGATTTAACTGATTTTTCAATTTATTTTATCTTCTTTGATTTTCCTTGATTTGCCCTGATTTTTTCAGATCTTTGATTTGAATTAATTTTGAATTAAATCAGAATTTTGATGGGCTTTTGGGCTCGTTTCTCTTCCCTATTCTTAGTAAAGGCCTACATATAAAATTTAGATAATAAATAGGATTAAAAATAGAGTTTATTAAATAATAGATAATAAATATGCAAAATCAGTGGCCGATCAGAGCACCAAGCTCTACGTCCCCGCCTTCACTACGTGAAGATTTCACTATCCATGAAGGATCTTTCTACAAAGGAGCCTCCACAAATGAATTTTAAGGTCTACTCATGACCGAAGTACACAACTCTAACTCTCAATCCTCTATACAAGAGGTAGCACAAACCAATGAGTTTAACAAGCCCTTGATGATCACAAATATCACAAATAATCCCTTTTACAACTTCTTATAATATTTGATGGGAGATGAAGCTCAAGAAGTTTGTGAAAGAGAAACTCAAATGAAATGAATCAATCTAAGAGCTGAAAACTTACAAAAAATGATTTTAAAATGAGAGCACTTGCAAGAAAACTTGAAATCTTTTCTCTTGAATAAACTTAATTTTTAAAAAACTAATTGTTAGTAATCTTCTATAAATGAACCCTATATAGAGGGAAATGATAAAACACAGTTAGGAGAATCTATTAGGTCATTAAGAGAGAGATTAGACCCAAAAAGAACAAAAATACCCGTTGAAAAAAAAGTCAAAGAAACAGATTTCCAAAAACTAGCCGTTACTGTAGCTGGGCCAGAACATCGATCGACCGCCCGGTTGACCGATAGTTCAATATTTTGAACTTACCGTTGGCGTCGGTCGACCGCCCGGTCGATCGATCTCCACCGAGACTAGCTAGTGCCATTCGGTTGACCGCTAGGTTTGTCGGTTGACCACTTGGTCGTCCAACAAACGTGCACGACATGCACAGGCTTAGGTCAAAGTGACCCCATAGTTCGGTCGACCGCCCGGTCGACCGACCAAGTCTGAAAAGCTATTTTGACTAGAAAATGAATATAAACTAATTTTAAAATATTTTATACGAGTTATCAAATATTTGGTAATACATAGGCTTTAGGATACATGATAGAAATAGGATATATAATCTTGGAAAATCATGTGACATGTATTAAATACTAAATCTTTTAAAATACCAAAATGAGAAAAACTAGATATTAAAATTCGTATTTTGAAAACTTGAATTTGTGTATGTGTGTGTGACTTCTTAAGCATCAAACCTACATACTATACTTTAACATGCTATTTTCTTACATAGGTGCTATGTCTTCAAGTCATCTTCTAGTGGGCTTCTCCAAGGGTGAGTCTTGATTGTCCTAACTTGAATTCCATCCTTGAGTGAGCTTGAGGCTTCTTGAGGAAGAACCACTTTAAATCTTCTTGAATCCTAAAGAATACTTAAAACTTGAACATGATTAGTACTAAAGAACTACATATGTTTTGTTATCATCAAAACAAAAATCGGTGATTGCAACCTTGGGCCAACAATGTCCCCCTTTTTGATGATGACAAAAACATATGAGTTATTTAAAAAATAATATGAAGAGCTTAGTTAGGATTCCCCTAAAGTTATGCTTATCTATTAAGTTCAATCATTTATGACTAAAGAAAGTGAAAATTTAAAACAAATCATTATATGTATATAGATAAAGATGTGAAATATGAAGAGCTATGCAAAAACATTCCATCCTCCATCCATACTTCCAACCACCAAAATGGGTATGCAACAAGACATACAAACATGAAATAGAGGTAATATTAATCATAAATTTATAACTCATAAATCTTTTATAATCTTAATACCAATTTAAAACATAAGAGTGGATATACTAATGTATAGATACTAATTAAATAATATAGATATACCAATGTATAGATACCAATTTGCAAAATAAGATACCAATTTGAGATAAATAAAGTTAATGAAATAACTCATAAACTCTTCTTCCCCTTTTTGTCATAAATTAAAAAGGGACTTATGAAAAACTAAAAACTAGTATATACTAATAAACACAAAGGTAACGAAAAGATATGATACCAATTTAAAAAATAGAAGTTCATGTATGTAAAAAAAATATGAATATTCATGAATCCATAATGCAAATATTTAATTCACCACAAATAAACGAGAATCTATTAAAATTAAGTGATTTAGTAAGAATATCCGCCAATTGAAAATTGCTAGAAACATAATCAATTTCAATATCTCCTTTCTTGTAATGATCTCTAAGAAAGTAATATCTAATCTCTATATATTTGGTCTTTCTATGTTGATTTGCATTCTTGGTCATATGAATGATACTAGTATTATTCACAAAATATTTTAATATGATCAAAATTACAAATCATAATCAAAGAGAGTATGTTTCATCCAAAAGACTTGTGCACAACAAGCTCCGGCCGCAACATACTCTGCCTCTGCGGTTGATAGGGCTACGAAATTTTGTTTCTTAGAAGACCATGAAATAAGACAATTTTCTACAAATTGATAAGTTTCACTAGTGCTCTTCCTATCTACTCTACAACTGGCATAGTCGGCATCTGAAAAACTCGTCATTGAGAATTGTCCAGCCTTCGGATACCATAAGTCCATTCCAATAGTGCCCTTAAGGTATCTAATAATGAATTTTTACGGCAATTAAGTGAGAATCTTTCAGACAAGATTAAAATCTAGCATATTGATATACACTAAGCATAATATCCGGCCTATTAACCGTCAAGCAAAGAAAACTACCAATTATGCTCTGATAGAGTTTAATGCCAACGTTTTTACCTTACTCATCTTTGTCAAGCTTTATTATGATAGTGATGGGAGTCTTGCATATCTTTGCATCTTCAAGCCCGAATTTCTTGATAAGTTCTCTTGTGTACTTGGCTTGATTTATGAAGATACCATCACCTCTTTGTTTGATTTGGAGTCCAAGAAAATAGTTGAGCTCCCCCATCATACTCATTTCAAATTCTTTTTTCATGCATGATTCAGAATCCTTACAAAGCATTTCATTAGTAGATCCAAAAATGATATCATCAACATATATTTGCACTATTAAGAAATTATTTTTTACATGCTTTGTAAACAAGGTAGTATCAACTGTGCCTTTAATAAAGCCATTTAAAACAAGAAAAGTAGTCAATCTTTCTACAAAGCTCTTGGAGCTTGTTTTAAATCATACAAAGTCTTTTCAAGTTTTAAAACAGAATCCGGATGTGTAGGATCAATAAACTCAAGGGGATGTTCAACATACATCTCCTCTTCAATAAAACTATTCAAAATGCACTTTCAATATCCATTTGAAAAATCTTAAAATCTTTAAAAGAAGCAAAAGCAAGTGTCAATCGTATGGCCTCATGGGCGTGCTACGGGTGCAAAGATTTTCTCAAAATCAATTCTTTAGATTTGGGTGTAACCTTAGGCCACTAACCTATATTTATTCCTAATAACTTTTCCTGACTCATCCAACTTATTCCTAAAAATTCATTTAGTATCAATGGTTGGTCTATCATGGGGTTTAGAAATAAGATGCCAAACTTGATTGCGCTCGCTCTTGTTTGCATGATAAGCAATCAATATTAGTCACCCTCGGCTTCAAGGATATTTTTGGGCTCAATATGAGAAATGAATGCAAAATAGCCACAAATATCATGGAGTTTGGAGCGAGTAGTTACTCCTTTAGATACATCACCAATGATAAGGTCCTTGGGATGACTTGTACCATATCTCCAATCCTTTGAAAGTGGTTGCGTTGGCTCCATTTCAACATCTTTAACTTCTCCATTTGCATCATCCTTAGGCCTTTCCTCTTCATCTTGTGCCAGTGAATTCTTCAAGGAAACTTTTTCAAAGTCTTCACCTAAAGAATCAATCTCTATAACATTCTTCACAAGAGAGTTAGATTCCTCAAACTTAACATGTATAGACTCCTTAATAGTTAAGGTTGACCTATTTAAAACTCTTTAACCCTTACTAGTATTTGAGTAACCAACAAAAGTAACTTAAAATTTTTTGGATCAAACTTGCCTAAATTACCTTTAGTATTCAAAACAAAACACTTGCAACCAAAGATTTCAAAACGGTAAATATTTAGTTTTCTCAAATAGTAAATCTCAAAGTGTAGGCTGTCTAAAAATCACTAAAAGACAAGCCATTGAAAAGCAGAGTTTCAGCCGCGTCTCGACATCAAGGCGCGAGGGTTCAAACCCGCGTCTCAACATCAAGGCGAGGCTCGACAGCCGCGTCTCAACACCAAGGCGCGAGGGTTCAAACCCGCGTTTCAACATCAAGGCACGAGGGTTCAAACCCGCGTCTCAGCATCAAGGCGAGACTCGACAGCCGCGTCTCAGCAAATGCGCGAGGCTCGACAGCCGCATCTCAGCAAATGCGCGAGGCTCGACAGCCGCGTCTCAGCAAATGCGCGAGGCTCGACAGCCGCATCTCAGCAAATGCGGGAGGCTCGACACCCGCGTCTCAGCATCAAGGCGCGAGGGTCGAAACCCGCGCCTCGGTTGCAACTGCCCTGGTTATGGGGCCTGTCACCGCCCACATAGCGGGGAAGTTAACCCCCATTGTGGAGTGTTTTTAGGGGGCACGTTCACCCCTGATACCTCTATAAATAGCCTTGCTTGCTATTGAGAAGGGGTCGGTCGATTAGAAAGGAGAGACAGAGAAAGAGAGTCCAACTCTTCAGCTAGCTTGCTGTACTCAAGTTAGTCTTTGCCGACAATCTCTTTGAGAGTTTTGGTCGACAGAGCTGTGTTACTCCGTCAACCACCCGAAGAGAAGAGCCCCGAAAGATCTCAACGTTCACCCGGTCAACGGAGAACAAGATTCACTCTCCACCGCCACTTGAAGAACCCAGCCTTAAACAAAGGGAGGATTCAAGACTCAACATCCTCCCTCCCTTGTAATCAGAATACTGATCTGTTGTAATCTTCTATCCAATCAAAAGAATTTTGCAATCGAATCCTCCTTTTTCGACGCGTACAAGAGATGGCGACTCCGCTGGGGACTACATTTGTTACTGATGAGCAAATCGTGACGCAAGGTGACGTCCTCTATAAGGAAAGATGGTCGAATCACTTGTCGTCGAGTTTGACCAGGCAAAGTATGAAGAGTTTCTCTCTCCCGGCTCCAAGAGCCCAAAGACCCGCGTCTGCCGCAGGGTCTCTACGGGGACTTACCCCGAAACCCGCTCTGAGACCCGCGTGGCCTCAGACGCAGCTGCTGTAAAGGATGTCGCGGCCAACCGCGCCATACAAGATACACGCGCCAACGTCTCTCAGGAGATCCGCGTGGTCAAGCCCTTTGGTGTCCAGCCAGTTTACCCTCTCCTTCAGCACCAGGTCGTCGTTGGTTTCTCTCCACCTCCACGATGCAACCGGAACGCTGAGCGTCGACAGAGGAGGCGTGCGTGTCAGCTACAAGTTGGAACTTCTGATCGTCCAACTGAGGCAGGACGCAAGGTTCAAACTGGCGTCTTGGCTGCGTCGCATCCAGCACGCGAAGTCCGCGTTTGGCGGCCCAAACGCGAGACTCCCCAAATTAGTTCCTCTAAAGCCCTACTCACCAGACGCCAAGGCGAAGCTTGCGCGCCTCGTCAAGTACAAGAGGCACGCGCCCTTAGGCGTAGGGCCCAGCAGCCCACTCTCTCTCAAGCGTCCCTGCCCCGACGCACCAAGCAGCAACGCGACAGCCGCGTCTCTTCTCAGCAGAGATGCCAGACACGCGTCCTAAAGTTGCGACGCGAGAACCGTGTCTCTGAATCCTGCGTCCAAGCTGTACAGCGCAAGGATGCCTCCCGCCCTCGAAGTTGCGAGGCTAATCTCTTCGATCCTCTTCCCATGGATCTAAGGGATTACTTGACGAAGAAAAGAAGTGCTAATCAAATCACTTCATCATGTTGCTGCCAACAGCTCATCTCTATGCTCTCTGAGTGCCGTTGCGGTTCAGGTGTGAACCAGCAGTCTTTAGTTAGACAGCTGACCCTGATTCCCCCATCAGCCAAAAGAAGACGCTCTCACCGGCGGAGGATCTTCTCTGACACTGAGTATCCAGAGCTCACTGCAAATATGACGAGCAGGAGCAGGGAAAAACAGCCTGTAGTCAGCTCCGACGAGTCTGACTCTGAACCGGAAGGAGTGTACCGACACACTCGCACCCGGACCGGGGCCATTCCCCCGATCAACTACAATGCCCTAGCCCGGGGCATTGAGATTAATGACTCGCACTCTGCCATTGCAGAGTCGCAGGCTTCAAACTCTTCTATAGAGAAAGAGGCCTTCACATACATGACGAGCACTCCTGAGGAGACCGCTAAGCGCTTGGAGCAGCAAGCCCAGGTCCAGAAGGAACAACTCGATATGATTCTTGCTCAACAGGAATCTATCGACTCTCTCAAGCAGATGCTCGCACAGTTGCTCGAAGACAGGAGGAAATCTCCCCCTAAAAAGTCTAAGGGCAAACGAAAAGAGGGAGAAAGCTCATCTTCCAAACACTCCGAGAAGAACGAGCAATCTACTTCTAGTTCGTCTAAATCCTCATCACGAGGAAAAGATGACCAAGTCTATGAGAAGGTTCATTCTAAGAGAATGAGTCGATTGGAGCGACGCCTAGAGGCTCTTACCAATCGTAAAGGCCTCCAAGAAGTTAGAGTGGTCCGACCTTATCCGACCGAGTGGGACCTGGTTCCGTACCCTTCCAAGTTCAAGGCTCCAACCCTCCAAGCATTCGATGGGAAGGGGTCACCCAACCAACATATCTACTACTTTAAATCCCAAACAGGGAATGTAGTAGATAACGATGCTATCTTGGCACGCTTATTCATTGGCACCCTGAAAGGGCTCGCCTTTGAATGGTTCATGAAGCTCCCAGAAGGCTCCATCAAAAACTGGGGTGATTTGGAGAAGCTTTTCTTAACGCGCTTCTTCTGAGATGACTCGGAGGTCACAATGCCCACCCTTTTGGCTACTAAACAGCGAAAGGGAGAGTCTGTCAAATCTTTCGTGGAAAGATTTCGAAACGTGGCACTCCGATGTCCGAGCGGTATGACCCAGGTTACCCTGGTGGAAACATGCCGCCACAATCTCCAAACCTCACTCCTTGCTCAAATAGGAGTTGCTGAAAGCCGCACCTGGAAGCAATTAGTTCAACAAGGTGAACAGGCTGAGGAGATTGTCGCCCGCGTCAGAGCGGAAGAAGGTAAGCCCAGGCCGGAGAGGTCAACGAGGCGTGCGCCAGACACATCCATCCAAACAAAAAGGAAGGATAACTTGGCAGCAGAGACCAAATCCCCTGTCAAACCTCAACCGGTCAAGGGAAGTAGCTCTTCAAGCCAACCACGGGCCAACAAGCAGTATTCCTTCAAGGATGAACATGTCGACTCGCTCTTCAAATTACTCAACAAGAGCAATCGACTGAAGCTTCCTGAAGCTAGGCGCCCCAAGGAAGTCGGTAAAACTGATAATCCTAGCTACTGCATGTATCATAGGATGTTGGGACACCCCACCAAGAGCTGTTATGTCTTCAAGGACATCCTTCAGGCTCTGATTGACGCGGAGGTATTAAAACTCCGTCCAGAGCAGAAGAAGGTGGCGGCTAACATGACGTCGTTTCTCCAGTTTGGGAGACAACCCCCAACACCCTCTGGAGTAGTCCCTATCCCAAGAGGAGAGCTGAGAATGGTCAACCCAGACCCTCACCAGCAGCAAGAAAAGGGCCTGGTACCTGTTCCCACACCTCGGGGAGAAGTCATGTGGGTTCATCCCGACCTTATTGATGGCCAGCAATGGACTACTGTAACCAGCAGGAAGTCCAAAGGCAAAGCAAAGGCTTCATCCTGTAACGTGGTGTGTGCCTCTTCTCGAGAAGCGGAAACTGATATTTTCTCGCTAACCAACTCAGAAGAGAAGACAATAGTTCTGGCCGCAGAACCCAGTCGGCTGGTGGCAGAAACCCGTTCGGGGCAGCCATATTTGAAAAAGTATGGCGAAATGGCGGTAACTCCTCCAAGACCCGCTGCAGAGCCAGCCAAGCCCTCCACGAAGCAACCCGGGGAGAAACAGAAAGAACTTCAATTTCTCAAGTTCTTTCAAAAGACATAGTGGAAGGATCCACGACACCTTACCGCTTTGATGTCCTGGCTCAGTTAGCCAACATCCCGGCGCGGATTACACTTTATGAGCTTCTCAGGTTATCAAAGTCGACCAGAGAAGCTCTACAAGAAGCTCTGGCTAATGCTGAGGTCTTCATGACCCAGCTACCAAAGGAGGAAGATGTAGAGGATTGCCTCCACGCCTCCCAAAATATTCCCTGCATCAACTTCACGGCAGATGATATGTAAGTCAAAGGGAAACATGATCGACCCCTTTACTTCGCAGGGTATATTAGATCATCTGAGGTGAACCGCATTCAAGTAGATCCCGGGTCTGCATTAAGCATCATGCCTCGCCGGGTCATGCAACATTTGGGAATTCCTACTCATCGTTTGAGCCCTACCCAGACGACCATTTATGGGTTCAATGCCAATAGTACCCGTCCAATGGGGAAGGTCAAGCTCAAATGCCAGATCAGAGATCTGAGGTCGGAAGTGACATGCTACGTCATCGACGCTGACACTTCTTACAATCTACTGCTGGGACGACCTTGGATTCATCGCAATTCTATCGTTCCCTCTACCCTCCACCAGGTCATGAAATACATTGACGGGAGTGGAAAGGTGCGAACGTTGATTGCCGAAAGGCATCCGTTCAAGGGAGTCGAGAATTATTTCACAGATTCCCTCCTGTACCAGGACTCTGTGGAAGCAGATGAAATCCCGCAACCAGAGGAACCAGACTCTGGCAATGAAGCCGACACCGAGCTGGAAGAAGAAGAGTGCGTGTGGGAGCTAGATCCACCTGTAACGAGCACTAATAAGCTCGATATTGATAATATCACCGACGATGTAGGCGGATGGTATATTAATGAAGAATTAGATTTGGCGTATTTTTCTGTGTTTGCTTCTGATTCGGTACCGTCAGACACTAGTACCGAAGTAGATGATGATCTCTGGTCGACAATGGGTTCTTTGACATCATTGCATGTACCAGTGAAATCGTCCTTCGAGATGTACCAAGATAATGGTAATGCGCAAGAATCTATATTCACGGTTCCAGCAAAACGGAAAGGTCAAAAACCAATTCTTTTTGGGCGGATCTCGTCTGAACCAACGCCCCGCGAAGAATCAGAAGGCGAGGAGGAATCCCCTCAGTTCGATCATTACGAACCAAAAGCACTCAGAATGATGAAACACATGGGGTATGACTTAACAAGCGGGCCCGGGTTGAACTTTGGCAAAGGAAGGAGAACGCTACTTCGATCCTTTGTGCCGGAAGGAAAAGCACCCGATTATTATCATCAGACTCGCAGGGGGTTGGGCTATGTATCAACTCTGGCTCCATCAGCCTCTGATTCTCGAGAATCGTCAGGTCACGATTACTCTTCAGGCACGTCATCATGGGAGTCAGATGTCAGTGTCGGCAACATCTTCGGAGAACTTTCAGTGAACATGGTTTCAACAAGCCACCTGGAAGACGGAGATGAAGAAATGATCCAATCCGATACAGATCCTTGGATCAAACATTTAAATACTCTTTGGGATACCCGCTTTGAACAGCGAGAGCCACCCACAGAAGACAAGGTTGTTCAGATCAATCTGGGGGATGAGGCTAATCCTAAGCCCATCTTCATAAGTGACGGCCTGTCACCTTCGGAGAAAAAGGATCTAATATCTCTTGTACAAGAGTATATAGACGTCTTCGCCTGGAATTACGAAGACATGCCCGGACTTGATCCTCAAGTGGCTATGCACCACCTCAACATCAATTCGGACGTAAAGCCTATCAAACAACAACAGCGACGATTCCGCCCAGAGATAATGGAGGCGATTCAATCAGAAGTCAGAAAGCTTATAGATTCTGGCTTAATCAGGGAAGAACAACACCCGACTGGGTATCCAACATTGTCCCCGTTGCCAAGAAGAACGGAAAGATCCGAATCTGCATCAATTTTCGTGATCTAAACGAGGCCTGTCCCAAGGACGAATTCCCACTGCCAATCACAGATGTCATAATTGACAATACATGTGGATTCGAACGAATGTCCTTCATGGACGGATTCTCAGGATATAATCAAATCAAAATGTATCCTGATGATGAAAAGCATACCTCTTTCAGGACACCACTGGGGGTATACTGTTACACCGTCATGCCCTTCGGACTGAAGAATGCAGGGGCAACATATCAAAGGGCCATGAATGCCATTTTCCATCAGCAAATGCGCAAAACAGTGGAATGTTATGTTTATGACATTGCGATAAAAAGCCGCGCTAAAGGTGATCACATATCTGACCTGAAGGCTGTCTTTGACATCATGCGGGCTCATCAATTGAAGATGAACCCCACCAAGTTCTTCCTGGGGGTGGCTAGTGGCAAATTTCTAAGGTTTGTAGTAACCTCTACGGGGATTCATGTGGACCCAGAAAAGATTCGTGCTATCCAGGAAATGCAACCTCCGAGAAACCTCAAGGAGCTCAGGGGATTGCAAGGACGATTGGCGTACATCCGCAGGTTTATCTCAAATCTCTCCGGAAGATGCCAACCCTTCGCTAAACTAATGAAGAAGGGTGTTTCGTTCATTTGGGACGACGCTTGCCAACAAGCATTTGAGGAAATCAAGCAATACCTCACACAACCACCAGTCCTTGTAGCTCCGATATTCGGAAAACCTTTCCTGGTATACGTCCGAGCAATGGATCATTCTTTGGGAGCTCTACTAGCTCAGAATGATGATCAAGGGCGAGAGCAAGCGATCTACTATCTGAGTAGAACAATGATCGGAGCCGAACATCGGTACAACCCGATCGAGAAGGAATGTCTGGCACTGGTGTTCGCCATTCAGAAAATGCGACACTATCTGGTAGGCCAAACCATAAATGTCATATCAAAAGTCAACCCCTTGAGGTTACTCATGACAAAGCCTTCATCGCTAAATGGCCGATTGGCAAAATGGGCCATATTGTTATCCCAATATGAGATGCACTTTTTACCACAAAAGGCCATTAAAGGACAAGCGGTGGCAGATTTCCTAACCAAGCACCCAGATCCGAGGACAGCCAAAGTCTACGAGGATCTCCCAGATGAAGTCGCCGAAGTCTGCCTCACTCAGACATCGTTCGAAAGACAAGTGTGGCAACTTTTCTTTGACGGTGCATCCAGAACTAGCCCAAAAGGACACATAGTAGCGGGGGTAGGAGTAGTGCTCGTCTCGCCACAGAACTATGTGATTCCTCAAGCTGTCTCGTTAACCGAACCTTGCTCCAATAATGTGACGGAGTACAATGCTCTTTTGATTGGGATGCAACTCGCCGATGAGATTGGCGTTAAAAATCTCGAGGCATATGGTGACTCTAAACTCATCGTTAGCCAAGTTCGCGGAGAGTACGAAGTCAGACATGAAGACCTAGTACCGTACTACAACGCAACTGTCCACATGGCTGGGAGGTTTACAAACTTCTACATCGACCATGTACCACGCAAGCAAAATGCGCATGCAGATGCACTCGCATCCCTCGCTGCCTCCTTAGTTCTTCCAGCTGGAGCAATGGAGAAGGTGTTTGTCTACAGCCATGACCTGTGTTGCCCGAGAGTTGCTCTCAAGGACTGCCAGGAGTCAACGGGAGGTCGTCACGGCAAAGAAGCACTTGAGTCATCAACTGGTCCAGAGCCTAGAGACTGGCGATTCCCCTACATAGATTATGTCTTATACGGCATCCAGCCTGAGGACACCAAAGAAGCGGCTGCCATTCGAAAGAAAGCCCCCAAATTCTACTATAATGCGATTACGCGAACATTGTATCATCGATCGCATGATGGGATCTTGCTCCGCTGCCTTTCACCAAAGGAGGCCCAAGATGTATTGAAAGAAGCCCACGACGGTATGTGTGGAGCCCATCAACTTGGCCCAAAACTTGCATACCGACTCCAAAGGCTGGGATATTATTGGCCTAAGATGATCGCTGACGCCATCACTTATGCCAAAAGATGTCACGCCTGCCAAGTACATGGCGATTTCATCCATCAAGCACCAGGGTACCTTCACTCTACAACCTCTACCTGGCCATTTGAAATGTGGGGGATGGATGTAGTTGGCCCTATCAGCCCGCCGTCATCAAAAGGACATCGGTTTATTTTGGCAATAACCGATTACTTCTCCAAATGGGCTGAGGCCGTTCCTTTGAAGGAGGTGAAGTCATCTGACGTGATCAAGTTCGTGAAACATCACGTCATTTACCGTTTCGGTGTACCTCGGCGAATTGTCCATGACAACGGACCCCAGTTCATCAGCCAGGCTTTCCAGAGATTCTGCGCTAAGTTCAGAATCCAGAGTGTATCCTCAACGGCGTACTACCCCGCCGCTAATGGTCTCGCAGAAGCTTTCAACAAGATCATTGGCAAGCTCCTCAAGAAATTCGTCTCGAAAAGTCAACGTGACTGGGACGACAAGCTAGGTGAATGCTTATGGGCCTATCGCACAACTGTGCGAAACCCGACTAAAGCTACACCATTTTTCTTGGTATATGGGTGTGAAGCCGTACTTCCATTGAAAATCCAAATTCCATCTCTACGCGTTGCCTTGACAGCAGAGATGGCAACAGAAGAGAAGCATCGACAGCGACTCCAGGAATTGGAGGCCTTAGACGATAAGCGTCTGCAGGCCCAACAACAAATCGAGCTCTACCAAGCTCGGATTACCAGAGCCTTCAACAAGAAAGTCAAAGTGCGAACTTTCAAGAAAGGCGATCTTGTCTTAACTGTCAGAAGACCTATGATAATGACACATAAGACGAAAGGAAAATTCCAGTCTAAATGGGAAGGACCATTTGTAGTAGAGTCAGTCTACTCAAATGGATCATATCGCCTCATAACTTCAAATGGCGATACACTCATGATGCCGATCAATGGCAGATTCTTGAAGAAGTACTATCCTTAATAGTACTCCTCCTCCGATCAAGTTAAAAGTACACCTCTGATCAAAACAAGAAGAGCTTCTTCATTTGATCCAACGTCTCCGACGGCTAAGGACAGAAGAAAATGGTTGCTTTTAAGCCCAACATAAATCTTCGACAACTCATCATGCTGAGGGGAATAGCATGGCTAGCCCAACTCAAATGGTAGTTGGTAAAGGCATATCAAACCGTTGACAGCTGAGGATTTGCTAAAAATCCTAAGGGGACATGTTCCCATTTGATCCAACGCCTCCGACGGCTAAGGACAGAAGAAAATGTTGGCTTCTAAGCCCAACATAAGTCTTCGACAACTCACTATGCTGAGGGGAATAGCATGGCTAGCCCAACTCAAATGGTAGTTGGTAAAGGCATATCAAACCCGTTGACAACTGAGGGTTTGCTAAAAATCCTCAGTGGATGTAGTTCCGCTCTTCCCTCTAAAAATCCCTTACCAATTCTCATCCACAGAATGGTAGGTCTACAAAATACAATCATTGCTACATTAACACTATACCTCTGGTAATGAAAATTCTCAATACTCATTGTCGAGTACAAACTTTACTTGTCAACTCTACGTGGAGCAGCAAGACTTCAAATTTGCCAAGTTAACACTATACCTCTGGCACTTCAAAAATCACTTGTCAATTCTCATCAATAGAATGACAGGTCCTCAAATTGCTCATATCGCAAATCAATTTCGGTCAAGTTAATACCACACCTCTGACAAATTACTGTTAAGTTAACATTACACTTCTAACAGTCATCAAGTTGCTGCCAAGTTCAATATTAAACCTCTGACAGTCACCTTCCTTCAGACTTCCATATCGAAGCTGAAATGAACGATGCCAAGTTTAATACTACACCTCTAGCGTCCAAGTCATTGCTAAGTTCAACAATACACTTAAGGCCATGACTTTCCCTCAGACTTCCTTGTTAAAGTCGAAATGACCAATGCCAAGTTCAAAAGTACACTTCTAGCATTACCCTCATTGCCAAGTTAAACATTACACCTATGACAGTGACACTTTTAGTTTTTCTAAGCGAAAACTGAAATACTTCTGAGTCAAGTTAATATCACACCTCTGACTTACATTCTTGTCGAAGTTAACATCACACTTCTGACAAGACTACATTCAACCCGTTAAGTTAATATCACACCTCTAACGGTAAAGACTTTCCTAGATTCCCCGCGAGTCTAGTCTCACTTGTTATTCTCCCCAACAGAACAACAAGTCTACTTAAGAAAAAATATTGTTAGGTTAACATTACACCGTTAACAGTGTTTTCATCAACTCTCCAGTTGAGCTTAAACCTTTGATAAAAGCTCATCTTCCCTAGGGGTACCCATTCAACCTGTCACTTTCTTTTATAAAGTGGCAGGTCCACCAAAAATCATTTTATCCTTGTCAAGTTAATATTACACCTCTGACAGTATTGTGGGGTTCCTGAAATAGGATCTTTCTCCATAAAATTTGACTTGTTAAGATTATCATCATAGTTTTTGACAAGCCAAAGATTCTTTGCTTCTATGCGTCTGACTAAAAAGAAAAGAGAGAGTTCAAGACAATAGAAGAGACAAAAAGAAAAGTGTCACTTTTATTTATATCCAGGCATATGAAAGTGATACAAAACGCTCTCTTATACAATGAGATTGAGTGTTATAGTTAAGGAGTACAAAGAAGTCCCTCTCTCTCTCAAGGTTGCATTCACTCCTCAAAGCTGCATACAATTCCAAGTACAGGATGTTTGGAAGGGCGCCAAAGTAGGATCGGACATTGTGGCAACGATCAGAAGCTGGTTGCACCACGATGCATGATGTAAACACCGAAGAAGTCTCTGGTTGACCGAGAACAATGGTGTTTCTTGAGGTTGAAAGGCAGCAGAATCTTCTGATTCCACCTGACCATCTGAAGTGGGGGTATGATCCTTCGTTGATGAACATCTCTTCCACCAGAAGGTCATTCAGTAGGCATGGAGTTTTCCTCGATGTCACTTCTGGGGTAAGAGAGGAGGTTTTGAGACCTCACAAGGGATGCTACCCACCACTATATCCACCGCTACCCCCGCCCCATACTCATTCTGACCATGCCATGCCAGCAAGCATGATTGGTGCATTGCGTCCAAAGAGATCTTGGCGAGGGTTAAGTCCCCGTCAAGGACCATAATTTCTGCCCTTGCGGACGACGGGGACCATGATTTCTTCCCTTGTGGACGAACATCGAACAAGTTCGCCGGCCGAAATATTCTCCTATGGGCCCGGCAAACATGAGAAAGGATGATCAAGCCTACCTGCAAGAAGCAACAAAATTAGAAAATCCGAAGCTTAGTGTGCTTCGACAGAAAACACTAAGTGACAGACGCAACTATTGCTGAGGACTTCAGACGCAGGAATGACCCATGCAGAGAGCCGAACTTCTGTGGAGGCAGAAATAGACGCGAATCAAAGCTGTGATATACACGGAATTTGAACGCGATCTAGTTCCACACCCATGTCTAAAATACAAGACGCAAAGAGAATCAGACGCGAAAATTGCCGTCTCCCTGTTGGATGAACAGGAGTTGCAAGATTCGGGCCTGAGACCTCCAGTCTGAGTTGAGATTCTCCTAAGTCGACAGCCTCAAGACGCGAGCTCTATATGCAAAGCCTGCGGCCAGGTGCCTAAGTCTACTATACTCGCGTCCAGAGAAGTTTAAGTCAATAGCGCAACTTTCAAAAGAGGAAGGCACCAACTGACTTCAGGAGAAAATCCAGATGATGAATCTCTTTAAGAGATATCAAAATTCAGACTTAGTTGGACTAAAAATATCATGGCAAATTGGGACGGCGTACCCGCAGAGGCCTCTATTAAGAGTTGAACTCTCTGCATTGAAGCGCGGACATAAAAGGTGCTCAAAGAGACGCTTTCTGTTATTGAAATCACTTGACAGTGGTAAACTTCTGAAGAGACCAAACAGAAGCATGAAAGCTCTGGGTCATCTTCGTCCATGGAGGCAAGCCCCTGGTAAAGTCCTTGAAGGAAGAAGATGGAGTCTCTCAGAGCACTCGCTGTTAAAAGAGAATAGTCCAAGTATGGGACTGCTAAAGGAAGGGGGTAAGCCCTATTTATAGGCGAGCCATAATGCCCATAATTAATGGCTCACTAATCAGAACCGTCGGCCTTAATGACCGCACGAGTGTCAAAGTCCAATGGAAGGCTGACGCGTGGAGCGTCGCTTTGGGAAGCGTCGAAGACGCAGATCTCCAACCGCCAGCGCCGGTTTGGCATTAAAAGGCATTAACGCCCAGGCCCAATGAAGAGCCGAAGCGTGGATGGTCGCTCCGGGAAACATCGAATGGTGCGAGTCCCCAATCGTCAACAACGATTGGATGTTTAAAGATCCGATAAAATCTTTATGACAGGCTGCATGTAACGTCTGAGAAGTTGCACCAAAACGCAGGCATGAGAGCCGCGTTCAAGAACCCGCGTCCTTTTTTCAAAAAATGGCGTCCTCCTTAAGAAAACTCTCCGCGTCTCTCGGAGTGATTCAAAGCTGCGTCCATCAACAAAAGGGACCTATTCTGGGGGTCTCAGTGGGAAAGCGCATAATAAGAGGAAGCTGTGTCCTGAGGCTTGAGTCTTCAGCAAAGAGGCCTATCAGATTCACAGGTACCTTGGAGCTGCGTCGACATGGCGAGATGATGATGGATTTGCACGGGTCAAAGACCCAGCGTCGCGTCCTCTTATATGTCTGCGCCAGTTTTAAGGAGCGTAAGACCACATTCTTGATGCATCCTGATTCCTGCGCCTGGATAAAGTTAAGGACTGCGGCCAGTGAGTCACACTCAAAGCTACGTCTTTCGCGTCAACTTGAACCGTGTCTCTCTTTGGAACGACGTTGCGTTTCATCAAACGAACTTAGTTCTACCTAAGTCTGTTAGTCATAGTCAGTAAGGGAGCACAACCAAAATCTGTGATTGAGAGGTTGGATTCATCTACAGCGGGGCAATGAAGGTGGAACAAAAATATCAACGACTTTTATTATTCAAATATGATAAAAGTAAATACAAACACTCTTGGTGAATAGAGTGTCCTTTTCTTTACAAAAAGGAAAAGAAGAAGAAGGCTAAAAATCTTGGTTCGCCAAAGAACAGATTTGTTCTCTAAGGCGATGTATCTCATGTTGACGCGCCTTCTCAGCTTCCATGAGAGCCTGGGCCCGTAGCTCCTCCTCGGATAAAAATCTCTTCGCAGCTAGCTGCACTCGTAGGGATTCCAGCTCGGAGGAATTAACAGAGAGATTTTCCTCAACTTGCACCTTGGCAGCCTCTAATTCCGCTAGCCTCTTTTCGGAATTGGCCAACTTCTGTTCATTGATAGCAATCAAGGCCTCAGCTCTGGCTATGGTAGCTCGAGCATCGAGGATAACCTGCTTCGCAGCCTGCATGACCATCTCGGACTCCTTTGACTCGCCAGTTAGCTTTCGATGGTCAGCCTGGAAACATTGGAGAAGACGAGTCCTTTCAGCTATCCTTTCTTCCATCTCCCTTCGCTCTTGCTCTTGAGCAGCAAGAAGCCTGGTCAGAGTTTCCTGGGCCTCGTGAAATGAGCCAGCATTCTCCAGGGATCTAAGCTCTTTCAAGTCATGTCCCAACTGCTCCACCAGCAGCAGACACGCCTTGGCTGGTGAAGGGCCTCCGGCTAAATTGATGTTCTCAACCAGATTTCTGAGAAACATCCGGGCGAATTCGAAGGAGCTATTCCCAGATAGGATGAGATCAATACATGATCGTATGGAGGCAAAGAACTGCTGCACCACTTGGCGCGCCAGCTCCCCCATGGTATCACCGCCTGGGAAGAATTCCGCTGAAGTGCTCCCCGATCCCCTTTCCATCACGGGGCGAGGGACGTAAACCGATTCTTCCGGTACAGGAATCGGGCTAACGACAGGTGCGGCAGAAGCAAGGGTAACCCCCGGCGCTTCTGGGGCTACTGCATCTGTAGAAACCTCCACGGCGGATGAAGTAACAGCAAGCCCGACCTCTTCAGGATCCTTAGCCAAGGTTTGAGCTGTGCGGCCTTCCGGGTAAACACTGACCGCCAAATCTACCTGAGCTTCCTCGGTACTCTCTGCAAATTACCAGAACATCAGCCACGATGGTAAAAGGAAAATATTCAAAGCATCAACATTTCCTTACCAAGTTGGGGGTTCAAAGACGGCAAATTCTGGGGCGAACCTTGCAGAGTTGAGGTCCCCCACTCCAATGGTTGCCTTCTCTTGAGGCATCTCGGTAACTGGAGCCTCAACTCTTCCCTGCTGGACCAGCTCCTGCACCATCTCCTTGATATGCGAGGAAGTCGCAGCCTCGCTATCCGCAGTCAACCCTGCAGCATAAAGTTAAAGGGAGGACGTCAGAGAACCTTTTTCCTAGTTAAAAAGGGCAACTGGGTCAAAAAGACAAAGAGAGTACCTTCAGAAGGAGCAGTTGCCGCTAGTGACGACGCCGTCACCGGATCACACCCGTATATTTCCTCCTCCGTGATATGTGAGAATTTACTCGAATCCGGAAGAACAGGTTCATCGCCAAAATCAACCTCATCGCCTGAATCATATCTATCCTCTCCGGATGATGAGGACGATAGTTCAACGCGAGAAGCCTCGGCAATCGGGGCCTTGCCGCCAAATACCCCAGTGGTAGGGCTGGGGTCAATTACACGTGAGCTGGGCATTAAAATACCAGGGGACCCGGGCTGTTGTGCCTCATCCCTCCTCTCTTGAGCCGAAGAAGACCCAGGCTGAGTTGAGACCCCTGGAATCTCAATGTCATCCCTGCTCATCAGGTCAACTTAGAGCTGCTCAGCTTCATCAGCTGAGGTGGGTTTGTCAGCGGCGGTGGGTTCGTCAGCAAGTTCCCCTTCTTCTAAGAATGCGGGGCCCCTGCTGCGTAATCCACGAGTGCGAACAAGAGGGGCACTATCCTCCTCATCTTCTTCCCTCTGCTCCTCAACACCAGAAGGGATGGCCTCGGACAAGGAAATTTCGCCCGTCAAGTCTCTCCGGGCCTTCTTGGGGGCAGGCTCAACGATGGAAGTAGAGCCCTGAGGACGCTTATGTACTGCCTGTCGACCCTTTGCTGCTCTCGGCTCCCCCCTTGACACCCTTCTGGCCTCCTTTTGAGCCGCCCGATATTCATCGACGCCTCGCGAGCGCTTTTTGGACGCCGACTTTGCTTCGTAAGAAGCATTGATACTCTCAATGCATGAGTACTCTGGTGAGAAGTCAGGCATTTGGTTGGCTTGGAAGTACCAGGTGCAGAAGCTAAGGCTTGTACAGCCTTTCGGTCCCTTGGGAGGCAGACGAAAAAGCGCTTCCGTCCCTCCAGCCACGCTATAATACCAAGCCCGAGCACCTTCAAACAAATTTCCACTAAAGGTGAGATGAGCATTGGGTTGCCGACATATAACTGATCAAAGCCGAACTGTCGGGCGAAGCGATTCGGCATGTACGGCTCGATTGTGCACGAATTCCCTTGCCGAAAAAGCACATACCCAGGCCGAATATTGATCAGCCACCAGAAAACTCCCGACGACAGCCTCGTGAAGTTATCTGGACCCACCAGGTCAGCAAATTGGTCCCCATAAGATGCACCAGTAATCTCGGAGAAGCAGCGATTGAGCTGGTAGTTCAAAGCAGCTAGAATGCACTTCCGAATGTAGTACATATAAGTATTACACCAGCTTGAACTCTCCAACCGCTGTACGAAAGGGATAAATCCCTCACACCAAGACACCGGCGTCATCAGAGAGGGACAGTACATAACGTACCAAGCCATTAGGTACGTGTAGGGAAGCTCGACCCGAGGGTTGGGACGCTTTACTATCGGCCTCCCCTCTGAATCAACAATCGGCTCACCCTGGGAGTCGACAACCTTCTCTACCCTGCATAGACTCTGAGCTAAGGCCCGCAACTCGCTTTGAATACCGGCCGCCATGGCCGGGAGGAGGGCTATGGACTTACCATAAGCCAAGAGCACCGCCGGATACACCACATCAGCAACGATTACTTCATGTGGCAGTGTCGGCACCACACAGCGCTTCAACCACAACATTAAGAAGCCCGCTAACAGTGCCCGATAGGAGATAGGGGTCCGGGCTTGGTGGTGGAAACTTTCGAAAACCGTGTCAGGTTTGAAAGTATCCTCGTTCGACTCTGTGGTGTAGGAGTCTACAGAAGCCTTGATCCTGTCGGCAATCTCTTCGTCGGAGCTGGGAGCCAGTCGGGTCACTGGTTGGTCCTTCTGATTGACACCATTAAACAGGTAGCTTGCCCAAGACAGCTGCTTAACTCCCCTCGTCCTCCAAGAAGTTATCTGGCCGCAAATGTGGAAGTGACATAACACCTCCCAATAAGTCTCGTACACCCGAGGAAACTCTTTCTTCAAGAGGTGAAGCTCCTCAGAGGTCGGGACGTATTCCTCATAGGGAGTATCCCCCATTACTAGCCCCGAGACTTCGTGCAACTCATGCAGGGCAAGACCCATCTCTCCGACCGGAGTAAAAATGTCCCCGTCAGAGGATTGTAACGCTCCAGGATCCCAAAGAAATTTTGAGAACTTGGTGGAATGCCATACTGTACGGCCCTGACCGCTTGGTACAATTCCACATTCTCCAACAGACCTCCAAGATCGGCAAGGACAAAGCTCACCATCCTGCCCCACCAGTACTTCTCAGTGGAATGAACCCACCCGAGCGGACGAAAATCGACCGGAGAGTCACCCCCCGCTTTCATGAATACGTTGAGGAAGGTGGTGCCGAGTTTAGGAGTTTCTCCTACTGGGTGCTCAGACCTGAGCAGCCCGGGAAACAGGCCGAAAACCTCCTTCTTATGACCAGCATTATATACCTTCCTGGAGCCCAGGGTGCCGAGAGAAACTTCGGGGACAGGTCGGGTAATCTCCCACACCATTGGCCGAGGGACAGACATATGCTAGAGATAAGATAGTAGGTACATTCTGTCCATGTTCGGAAGAAAGAACCTTCTACCCTCTATCTGACGAAGCCATTTATAATCTCCGTCATGCAAGGTATAGCCACCCTCGCTAATGTTGTCTCCGAAGAAGAAGGCAGGTTTCTTCATCGGAACGCGAGAATCCGTTGTGAATGCCGCGTCAGTCATGAGCTCCGGAGGGTCGCCGGGTCAACATTGGAGAGCCTCTCCCTTCGCTCCTTCGACTTGTCAGCAGTCACGGAAGAAGTCCGTTGCAGAACGAAGGTTAAATCGCGGTCAACACCACCTACGTGCCCGAAGTGGCACTTCTTGGAGAGTGGATTGGAGGAATATCACACTGCATAGGAAAATGACACTTGATCAGAAATCTAAATGAAAATGATTAAGTGTCTATAATTCAGACGCAGAAGAGATTCCAGACGCAGAAATTGTCAAAATCCGCGTCCGGACCTGAGAACCGTGAGGCCAGTATGGAGTCCGCGTTTTGAAAATCTAAGACTTATGAAAAATCTCTAAGTACTTGGACTCAGGCACAAAATCATAAAAACCAGCGTCTGATGTCACAAAATGCCAGAGTCAAGTCTGCGTCCGAATCTTTCACAATTAGAACATTCTAAGTGATGAGTCCAGAACGCAAGGCTTACTGGGGCCCTGTGTTCAACAAACAAACGCATACTCAAGCAGATAAAAGCAGCAGGGTCATCAAACCCGCGCCTTGACCGCGTCTAAGAATCAAATACGGTTTCGAATCCGCGTTGGCAGTTCTTCTTCAAAAAAGGGGATTTTTAGAGTTATAAGAATTCCATAAACCCTTCTAATAGCGAAAATTAAGCCTGATGGGCGTTATACCTGAGATAGGGGCTTCCTGCATGGAGGAACCGCCCCTTTGAGTCTCAGTGGCGACCGCCTTTGAAGATGAGGCAGTTTGCTTGGACTTGGGTGCCATTGCTAATCAAGAATCCGATGTTAGATGAAGAAGAAGAGAACAAAGAGAGCTCCCTTCTCAAAACCCTAACAGATGCAAGCGAAGACGAAAGAGAGATTAATAATGACTCTCTCAATGACTGTTGCCATTTATAGGCACGGCGATTCGCAAAGATACGTGGCGCTTAGCTCGACGCCGAATCACCGCCTGACGCGTGGACAGTGCATTTAATGCAGCGTGAAGTTCGCACGCCAAAAAGAAGGTGTCCCGTCGGCTCCACAGGACACGTGGCAGTGCACTCATGGCATGGCACGGATTCGCACCCAACAGTCGTGCCTCTTCAATGGACGCACCCCCTAAGCACGGCCATAGTTGCGTCCAGAAAGTCGCGTCTTTACTCCAAAAGATGCGTCTCTCCGAAGTTCGCATCCCTCCAACCCAGACAAAAATCGCGTCTGTCTTATGGAATAACAGTCGCATTTTCATTCCAAAAGATGCACCCTATGAAAGTCGCATCTTTAAAGCAGTACTATCTCTGCGTCTCAAAAGAACTGGCATTCAGTCCTTGCTTCTGCAAATTGGTTCAACAGTACACTGGAACAAGCAGACGACCGTCCACTCCTGGCTTAAAGTGCACCCACGACAGACTCAAAGCAATCGGGGAGGTTTAGACTGTGCATCTAGACACTCAACACGATCAACTTTGGTGGCTTCAAAGAGTTCCACAGTACACTCACGAAGACCATACTCCAGATAAGATCAAACCCGGAGCATTGACAGTCCAGTCACAAGGGTACGCTCAGCTAGAGTCCAAAGTATTTCGAAATCCGTCCCACTTAATTGCGGAATGTCGAAAACTTTGGAGGGGGTTCTGTAGGCTGTCTAAAAATCACTAAAAGACAAGCCATTGAAAAGCCGAGTTTCAGCCGTGTCTCGACATCAAGGCGCGAGGGTTCAAACCCGCGTCTCAACATCAAGGCGAGGCTCGACAGCCGCCGTCTCATCACCAAGGCGCGAGGGTTCAAACCCGCGTTTCAACATCAAGGCGCGAGGGTTCAAACCCGCGTCTCAGCATCAAGGCGAGGCTCGACAGCCGCGTCTCAGCAAATGCGCGAGGCTCGACAGCCGCGTCTCAGCAAATGCGCGAGGCTCGACAGCCGCATCTCAGCAAATGCGCGAGGCTCGACACCCCCGTCTCGGTTGCAACTGCCCTGGTTATGGGGCCTGTCACCGCCCACATAGCGGGGAAGTTAACCCCCATTGTGGAGTGTTTTAGGGGGCACGTTCACCCCTGATACCTCTATAAATAGCCTTGCTTGCTATTGAGAAGGGGTCGGTCGATTAGAAAGGAGAGACAGAGAAAGAGAGTCCAACTCTTCAGCTAGCTTGCTGTACTCAAGTTAGTCTTTGCCGACAATCTCTTTGAGAGTTTTGGTCGACAGAGCTGTGTTACTCCGTCAACCACCCGAAGAGAAGAGCCCCGGAAGATCTCAACGTTCACCCGGTCAACGGAGAACAAGATTCACTCTCCACCGCCACTTGAAGAACCCAGCCTTAAACAAAGGGAGGATTCAAGACTCAACATCCTCCCTCCCTTGTAATCGGAATACTGATCTGTTGTAATCTTCTATCCAATCAAAAGAATTTTGCAATCGAATCCTCCTTTTTCGACGCGTACACAAAGGAAGTTTTATTTGAATTTTATAAAAATAAATTCGATTCCTAATGTAACATGAAGTGTTTACGGCTTCAGCCCATAAATATTAAGGGAATCCGTATTCACTAATCATTATCCTAACCATTTCTTAAGAGTACAATTTTTCTTTCAACGACTCCATTTTGTTGTGGAGTTTTAGGACAAGATAGTTTATGTTTAATTCCATTTTTTCACAATAAGTGATAAAAGAATGGTTGATGAATTCACCATCTCTATCACTCCTTATGCGTAAAATTGAAAATCTTTTTCTTTTTCAACCCTTTTTCTAAAACATGAAAATGTAAAAAAAACTTCATCTTTATGTTCTAAAAAGAAAACTCATGTAAATATGTAGAAATCATCAACTAAAACAAAAACAAAACGATTACCACTATGACTTTTGATTTTAGTTAGGCCAAATAAATCCATGTGGATTAACTCTAAAGGTCTAGTTGTCATAATATTCTTGATTGTTTGAAAGAGAATTTGGTTTGTTTCCCAAGTTGGCACGCATCACAAATGCGGTCATTTTCAAACTTTAAATAAGAAATACCTTCACTAAGTCTTTAGAATTAATTCAGGATAAGTGATCAAACAAAATGTGACCTAGTCTCCTATGCCATAACTAATAATGTGCATTAAAAGCATTCAAATAAGTGACATTATAATCTAAATTAAACATGTCAATATATAAATATTAATTTCACGAAAATAAAAAAGAACACGAGTATTTGTTTTCTTATCTAAAATGTCACTAGAGAAATCCTCAAAAATAATTTTAAAATCTTTACCACAAATTTGACTAATACTTAAAAGATTATGCTAGAGACCTTCAACCAAAACAACATTCTCAATTAAAGGAGATGAGCCAATCTTGATATTACCTATACCAATGATTTTACCCTTTGTCATCCCCAAGATGACGGTGCCACCTTCATGATAACTTGATAGCATTGCAAAGTTATTGATATCCCAAGTCATATGTCTTGAGCAACCACTATTAAGATACCACCTCTCCATACGTCTTGGAGCCTTGGTGCATATCTATATTAAGTAATAAATTTGTTGATTTTGGTACCCAAACTTTCTTGGATCCTAAAGTGTTAGTTGTTTGAACCCAAATATGATCATTTAAAGCATTTATGCGATCATAACAAAACTTGGCCAAGTGAACTTTTTGGCCACAATAAGTGCATGTATACACCTTGCCATAAAGAAATACATGATGTGTATGTGCATGATGAGCATGTGACAAATAAGCATATTTAGTGTGTGTGGCATGATGTGAATGAGATTGTGTGTGAGCATGTGAAACATGTGAAACATGAGGTTTTTTTAAGTTTGTCTCTTTAAAAATATAGCCTCTAATCTAGCCTTTTCAAACTCACATTTTTTCAAGACATTACTTAAAGTACTAATTTTTTTCAAAGTTGAAATCTCATTGTCATCAATTATAGGAAATTTAGCCCTACAAGAAACTTTGTGAGCATCAAAATTCTTTTCTGTGTTTTGAAGTGTGGAAGATAAAACTTCTTTCTCTTTTGAAGTACAACTATTTGATTTAGGAGTTCATTTTTTTTCATTTTAGATATTTCTTTTTGAGAAAATCATAGTTGTTAGACAACTTTTCAAAAACTTTACACAATTCATCCAAAAAGTTCACATTCATCAAGATGAGATTCGGATGCTACCTTTGATGTGTTCTTATTTGCCATAAAAACACACAGGAGTCGTGTTAACCTCCTATTCAGATCGCTCTTTGAGTCCCATGTTTCCTTTAAAATTTTCTTCTTATATGTTTTCTTGAAGGTTGTATGCTTGGCTTTGTTCTCCGGGTATTTGACAATAACATGTCCGGATTTTCGACAATTGTAGCAAGTAATTTTCTTGTCCTCCTCGCCTTACCATGTTCTCCGATTGTTGACTTTAGCCTTATTGTACATTCTCCTTACATTCTTAACAAGGAGGAAAAGGTCTTCGTCATCATCTTCTTCTTCATCATCTTCATCGGTAATGGTAAGAGTGACTTGAAGACTAGCATCTTTTTTTATGAAGCCTTATCTTCTCTTACTTTCCTTTTCATCTCACGGGTCTTGAGATTACCAATAAGATCAATGAGGTCCATGTCTTCTTTGTCATTGAGCTCCTTCAACATTGTAGCTTTCACTTCCCATGATTGTGTAAGAGCTCGGATGACTTTTCTTACCTTTTGATCATTGTCTATTCCATCACCCAAAGAAGAAAAACCATTGGTGATTTTAGTAAATTTTGTAATCATGTCATCAATCGATTTTTCTTCATTCATAATAAAATTTTCATATTGGGAACACAAGAGATCAATCTGAGCTCTCTTGACTTGTGTTGTCCCCTCGTGCGTGACAACCAAGTGTGACCAAATCTCATGGACGGATTTGCAATGAATAACCCTAGCAATATCATCATCATTTAGGCTTGAAGTAATGCATAGTGGGCTTTTGCATTGGCATCAAATTCCTTAGTGGCAATTTCAGATCATGTATCCTTATCACCATCGGGTACACTAAAATGTTTAGTCACTGCCTTTGCAACCGACTTCCTAAGGATTGCAAGAAAATGGTCATCAGGAAAATTAAAGCCATCAAACTTGGGTGGAGTCTTGATTCCTTCGGCCATATAAACTAGTGTAGTGAGCAAATTAGTGATTAGCTAGTGAATCTCTCTAAGGTGGTTAAATAAAAAAAAAGAGTAAAAGACTCTGATACCAATTGAAAGTAAACGTAGAGGGGAGTGAATAGGTGTAATGCTAATTTAAAAGTCAAATACGGAAATGGAACAAGTTATAATATGAATGATGTAAACGATCAACTCAAATCAAGAAGTGAAGCCGAATTTCCTATGAAGGGCTCTAGAACTTCTCCTCTATATTCTTCTAGACAATGAGTTGAGGTGCTCAAGGACCTTCTTGATTTAAAAAGTGAAAACCGACAAGAATGAATGATGCTAGTAAGAGAAATAGAAACAAAGACAGAAGTGCAAGCAAATAAAGAGTAAGAACAAGAGAGAAAATAATCACAATCATAAGAGATTTGTTTTAAGGTTTGAGCACCAAGCTCTACGCTCCCGCCTTCACTGCGTGAAGGATTTCACTATCCACTAAGGATCTTTCCACAAAGGAGCCTCCAAAAAGAAATTATAAGGTCTACTCAAGACCAGAGTATACAACTCCAACTCTCAATCCTCTATACAAGAGGTAGCATAAAGCCAATGAGTTTAACAAGCTCTTGGTGACCATGAAGATCACAAACAATCCCTTTTACAAGTTTTATAGTATTTGATGTGAGATGAAGTTTAAGAAGTTTGTGAAAGAGAAACTCAATTGAAATGATTCAATCTAAGAGCTAAAAACTTGCAGAAAATAATTTTGATATGAGAGCACTTGAAGCAAGAAAATTTGAAATTTTTTCTCTTAAATAAACTTGATTTTCAAATATTTTTCAAAAACTAATTGTTAGTAATCCTCTACAAATGAACCCTATATATAGGAAAATGATAAAACACAATTAGGAGAGCCTATTAGGTCATTAAGAGAGAGATTCGACCCAAAAAGAGCAAAAATACCTGTTGGGAAAAAAGTCAAAGAACCAGATTTCAAAAACTACCCATTACTGTAGTTGTGCTAGAACATTGATCGACCGCCCGGTTGATTGCTAGTACAATATTTTGGACTTACCGTTGGCGTCGGTCGACCGATCTCAACCGAGACTTGCTATTGCCAGTCGGTCGACCACCCGGTCGCCTGATAAACGTCCACGGCGTGCACAGACTGAGGTAAAAGTGACCACGTAGTTCGGTCGACCGCCCGGTCGTCCAACCAAGTCTTAAAAGCTATTTTTGACTAGAAAATGAATATAAATTAATTTTAAAATATTTTATACGAGTTATAAAAATAATTTGGTAATACATAGGTTTCAGGATGCATGAAAGAAATATGATATATAATCTTGAAAAATCATGAGACATGTAACAAACACTAAACCTTATAAAATACCAAAATGAGAAAAAAATTAGATATTAAAACTCGTATTTTGAAAGCTTGAATTTTGTGTATGTGTGTGTATGAATCCTTGAGGATCAAATCTACATGTTATACTTTAACATACTATTTTCTGACATAGGTGTTATATCTTTAAGTTATCTTCTAGTGGGCTTCTCCAAGGGTGAGTCTTGATTGTCCTACCTTGAATCCTATCCTTGAGTGAGCTTGAGACTTCAATACCTTTCTTTTGAGGAAGAAACACCTTGAATCTTCTTGAATCCTGAAGAACTTAAACAGTTGAACATGATTAGCACTAAATAACTACATATGTTTTGTAAACATTAAAACAAGAAACCCGTGATTGCAACCTTGGGCCAACATACTCATTTTCCTACTCCATTTCATCACAACAAAATCTCTAAAATTCTAAAAAAAACCTCTAAAATTCTGAACTATAAGGCTACAAGCTAAGCTTTCAAGTTATCAAGCTCTCTCTTCAACTCTACAAGCTCTACAAGCTCTCCCTCTCAAGCTCTACAAGCTCTCCCTACAAGCTCTCAACTTCTCAAGCTCTACAAGCTCTCTCGTTAACTCGATAATTATATATCTGTAAAATTAAAAATTAGTAAATAAAATGGATGTCAATTCTTCATCAGCAAGCCCTAGTCAAGCTCCTAGCTCTACATATCATGGTACTTTTAGTTTTGAGTAATGAACAGTGGGAAGCTCTAAATTTGCCTTTTGTCGACACTGCACAAATTTTATTCACACAATATATAATTTTATTGCTTCTTCTGAACCTACACTACTTCTCATATACCTATTAGTTCTCCCGAGGTCTCAACTACCAATACAAATTTTAAATCTGGAGTTTTGAAATATTTTGATAAAATAACTGTTGATAGAGGTAGGAGGGCTCAAAGATGTTTCATATGCTTTTCCCAAAAATGTGAAAGCCGGCCCACTAAGAAGACATATTAAGAGTAAATACTCTAAACACCAATCACGATAAACTCAAATTAGCACTTTAGGTAGCATTATTGGTACTTTTACTTATAATTGTGCTACAAGTGAAACTAATTTACCTAAATATCTTATTCTGTCTTAGTATCTTTTTAATATAACTAAAGACGATGCATTTACAGATTATATTAGAACCATTCATAATCCAAATTATGAACCGGTCAGTAGGAATACTATAAGATCAGAAATGTTTAGAGTAGTTAAAGAATAAAAACAAATGTTAATTGCAGATTTTCTTTTTTATTTACATAAAATTGCATTTACTTCTGATTGTTTGGAAGCTCTTAATTACTATCATTATATTACTATTACTACACATTTTATTAATTCTGATTGATTTTTAAACAAAAGAATTATCAATTTTAAAAAGTTTTCTCATCTTTACAATGCTTCAAATCTAAGTATGGTTACAATGCATGTTGCTAGAGAATATAAAATTGATTTCAAGCTTTTTACTATTTCATTTGATAATGCTAGCCAAAATACTGCTGCAATTAAGATTTTGAAAAATTATTTAAAACTTGTTTTGAATGAATTTTTTCATATTCGATGCATTTGTCATATTATTAACTTGTGTGTACAAGATAGTTTAAACTTAATTAATGATTATATTCAAAAATTAAGAGATACTATTATATTTATTAAAAGTAGCGGCCCAAGAAGACAATCCTTCAGACAAATCTATTCGGGCTTAGGCCTACTTGCTAAAAAATTACCTCAAGATGTAAGAACTCATTGGAACTCAACGTATAATATGTAAATTGATTTCATATAAATAGACAATAAATATGTTCAATTCTATCGAATTGTCTAACTATTTTATTTCTGATGAGAAATGAGAACTTTGTAAATGGATTTGTGATTTTTTGAAAAGATTTGAAAGAGTAACAAAATTATTTTATAGTATTTATTATCCCACGACTAATATAGTATTTTATGAGTTAACTGAAATAACCGAGATATTTTCTCAATGCAGAAATAATAATTTTCTTCGATATATTATTGCTCCTATAGAGAAAAAAAATTAATAAAATTTTAAGATTTTTCATATATTTTTTATTTTGATGCTATTATGGATTCGAAAATTAAATTTTATGGATGTAAATTTTTTACTTAAATTTTTTATGAAAGAATGGAATATGATGATAGTCCTGCCTTAATGTGGGTAGATATTGATACTTCTATAAATAGTTGTATGATTATTATGAAACTATCTATGAAAATAAACAATCTTCTTCTTCATCTCAAATTTTTTCTTCATTTAGGAATAAAAGTTCATTAATTTCAGGTCTTTTATTAGCATCTAAAAAAATTCTAGAACCTCTGACACTTTAAATGAGCTTCATTATTATATCCAATGTGTCGCAACTCCTGAAATCGATCCAGACTTAGGATTTTATAATTTTAATATTTTGATATAGTGAAAATCACGAGTATCAATTTATTATGTGCTTCCCATCATGACACGTGATTTATCAACTCCTCGGTATCTACAGTAGCATATGAGTCTTCTTTTCGTATAGGTGGTCGAGTGCTTGACTGATAAAAGGAACCGTCTGGTGTCGGATGCAATCGATATGACCATATGCGGGAAGGATTGGTTGGATAAGGAAAATAAAAGTCAAAATAAAATAATTGATGATCACATCGAAGATCTAGAAGATAAATGAAGACTTTGTAATTTTTTTATTTATGAATAATAATATATTTGAAGATTTGTAATTTTTTATTTATGAATGATAACTTTTAATTTTTTTTAATTTATACTTCAATCATATTTGCATCAATTTATCTATTTTATTTGATCATTAATAAAAAATTTACATTTTCATTTCACAACTTTGAGAAAATTGATATATAAATTTATTAAAAATTTACATTTTCATTAATAAAAAATCTACGCTATAATAGATTTTGGTCGGGCACTCGGGAGGGTTAGATTTGTCCGAACCCAACCGAACGGTTGCAACGGTTCAGTCTGAATCGTTGCAACGGTTCGTTTTAGACAGAAACCGCCCAACTGTTCGCGGCGGTTTTCTGTCAGCCGTTGCGCTGATTCGGTTCGGATCCGGATGGCGGAGCGGGTACGATTTGTTGTAACCCATACCCGTGGGATCCGATTCAAAAGAACCGGAGTGGGTAGGGAAACCCGAACCCGAACCCGAGCCGGCCTGGCTCGCGTGTGGGTGGGCATGGTTTCCCCCTAATCGCGCGCGAAAACTCCAAGTACCCAAAGAGTACACCCTTTGTTCCCATTTTTCTTTATTTAAACAATTCAAACTTCCATCCCATAGCCAATGTGGGACTAAATGCTTTTAACTACTTTTAGTCCCCTTTGGCTTTGAATTAAGCAAACTTTAGACTTGAATATCTCATTCATTCGAAGTCGGAACTGAACATGTGAATATATCACGTTCATCCCCAATGGAAGAACACACTCCAACCATTATCCGATTGATTCTATCAACGGATCTCGACGTAATTCAGCTCAAAGATTCACATTTATTCTTCATATTTCCCAACAATCCCCCACAATGAATGGAGATTCAAGGAATTGACACACAAAGAGACTGACTCTATAGTGAAAGGTATTTTAGAAAACAAACTGCATTAGGCTAGGTGAACTAGGTCTTGAACCTTCCATAGCGAAAGTTTTATCGGACTTACTAGCTTATCAATGAATTAGGTCTTGAACTGTTAGCCGTTAGTGTAATCCAAGTCAACAAGCTTCACACAGTAACTTTTCAAATCAACTTTGGTTCTCGGTTGTGTCCATTTGGTCCTGGACATTCTTGGTTTCAGAGAGTATCTTTAGGGAATAACAGCCTCCATAGAAATTCCCAAAGAGCCGACCCAACTCTATACTCATATAAGTGATCGTCCTATTAAGAGTAGTCTACTCTACTCCACTTGTTTAATAACAAAATATAGACATCATTAAAAGCGTTAAGCTTATCCTTAATCCACTTGTAGAAAGCACTTGTGTGCACCTTAGGAATAGATTAGAGTCAAGCTCCTAAGTGCTTACTTGCTGAGTCAATCATAACTAGTTTTTCCTCTTGAACTTAGTCCGTGGGATCTCCAGTCGCTAAGTGTGGTTTCCATTAAGCTGATTCGGTAAGGTTAGGCTTTTAGACCCATTCCTCTCGATGCACAGTTTATACGCTCTCCACTTAAACCTTTGGTAAGCGGATCCGCTAAATTATCTTTTGACGAGATAAAGTCAATAGAGATAATTCCATTTGAGAGCAACTGCTTAACAGTATTATGTCCATGACGAATATGTCTAGACTTACCGTTGTATATAAAATTTTGTGCCCTAAATATAACTGCTTGATTATCGCAGTGTATACATATAGCGGGCACTGGCTTTTGCCATAATGGTATATCTTCTAAAAATATCTAAGGCTATAAATTCTTCTCCGGCCTTATCTAAGGCTATAAATTCTGATTCCATAGTGGAATGGGCAATACATGTTTGTTTGAAAGATTTTCAAGACACCGCTACTCCTCCTAGAGTAAATACGTATCCACTAGTTAATTTTGATTCCTCAGAATTTGCAATCCAATTAGCATCACTGTATCCTTCAAGTACAGGTGGATACTGTCCATATCTCAAGGCATATTCCTTGGTATGTGATACATAACTTAATACTCGTAGTAGAACAATTCAATGATCATCACTAGGGTTACTAGTGTATCTGCTTAACTTGCATATAGCGTAAGCAATATCGGGTCTAGTGAAATTCATTAAATATATTAGACTTTCGATAATCTGAGAATACTCCAACTGGCGTACTCCAGTTCCGGTATTCCTATGAAAGTGAATGTGTGGGAGAAAAGGATTTGTATTCTCTTTTATCCCATGATCCTTGAATCTTTCTATCATCTTATCCACGTAGTGAGATTGAGATAGACTAATTCCATCTGGTGTTATTGTTATTTTAATTCCTAAAATTACATCAACAACCCTTAGATCCTTCGTGTCAAAACTGTTGGATAACATGCTTTTAGTGGACTTAATAATTTCAATATTAGTCCCAATTATCAACATATCGTCTACATAAAGACAAACAATGACACATGCATTTTCAACTATTTTAGTGTAAACACACTTATCGTATTCATTGATAGTGAATCCATCTTTGATCATGATACTATCAAATTTCTCATGCCATTATTTTGAAGCCTGCTTTAGACCGTATAAGGATTTTATCAATTTACACACTTTGTGTTCTTGGCCCTTGACTATAAATCCTTCAGGTTGCTCCATATATATTTCATGATTTAATTCATCGTTTAAGCATCCATTTGATGGATATCTAAGTTATGCAATACTGCAATTGCAATTAACATCCGAATGGAGGTTATTCTTATTACTGGTGAATAAGTATCAAAGTAGTCAAGTCCTTTCTTTTGTCGATAGCCCTTGGCTACTAATCTAGCCTTGTACTTATCGATAGATCCATCGGCTTTTAATTTCTTTTAAAAATTCACTTACACCTAATTGGTTTACTGTCAGGAGACAAGTTTGCCAATTCCCAAGTATGATTACTTAGTATGGATTCTATTTCTCTATTTATAACTTCTCTCCACATTTGTGCTTCTGGGATAGACATAGCCTCTTTAAATGTTTGAGGCTCGCTTTCAGTAGCGTATGCTATGAAATTTGGACCAAAAGATTTTGAGATTCTAGATCTCTGACTTCTTCTTGGTTCAATTTCCGCATTAACAATCGATTCCTCGGGGCTTTCGTTCCCGAACGCCATCTCATGTGTTCTTTTATCAGAAGTCGTATCTGTTTCCCATTTGTATGGGAAGATGTCTTCAAAGAACACAACATCTCTAGATTCGATAATCATGTTTACATGAATATCTGGTATTTCTGATTTATGAACCAGAAATCTGTAGGCACTACTTTTCAAGCATAGCCTATGAATATGCAGTCTATTGTCCTTGCTCCCAACTTAGTCTTTTTAGGTAATGGTGCTAGTATCTTTGCAAGGCACCCCCACATTTTGAGGTAATAGGAAGGTGCCCTTCCATGCCATAACTCAAATGGTATAAGACCAGCTTTCTTATAGGGTACTCTGTTTAGAATATAATTTGCAGTTAACAGAGCTTCCTCCTACAAGTTCTGCGGAGCTCCAGAACTTACGAGCATGGAATTGACCATCTCCTTCAAAGTTCTGTTCTTCCGTTCAGCAATTCTATTTTGCTGAGGAAATATGGTGCTGTAATTTGATGGATTATACTAAATTTAGCACATAACTCTCTAAAATCATTTGATTCATGTTCTCCGTCTCGATCGGATTTTAGAATCTTGATATTCTTGTTGAGTTGATTTTCAACTTCGTTATGTTATAAACATATTCATTGCCTCATCCTTACTGTTTAGAAGATACACATAACAGTATCTTGTACAGTCATCAATAAAGTAATAAAATACTTTTCCCGCCTCTAGTTGACATAAACTTCAAGTCACACAGATCGCTATGAATTAACCCTAAAGGTTCTGTATTTCGATCAATTGAGTGAAATAAATTTTTCGCGAACTTGGTCTCAACACAAATCTCACACTTGCGAATTTCTTTCAAGTTGAGTTTAGAAATATATCCTAGATTAGATAAGTTTTTTAAAGACTTGTAATTTACATGCTCTAATCTAGCATGCCATAAGATAGGAGACTCAAGCAAATAAACAGAAGACTTTTCTTTATTTATAAGCTTATGGTACAAATACACAGACTTTTTGTTTACCACTGCAACATGGCTTTAAAAAATCCATCAATAAGATAACCCTTTCCTACCTATATCCCACCCTTAGTAAGTACAAATTTCTCTGATTCAAAAATCATTCTAAATCCTTTCTTACTAAGTATTGATCTAGAAATCAGATTCTTGCGAATATCTGGAACATGTAGCACATTGTTCAGAGTAAGCTCTTTCCCAGATGTTCACTTCATGATGACCTTTCCTTTTCCCTCAACCATGGAGACGGCTGAGTTTCCCATGAAGAGTTGCTCATCTTGCTCTAGTTTATGATATTCAGAAAATAATAATTTCTCAGAACAGATGTGCCGAGTAGCCCAGTGTCTACCCACCAATCCTTATTGTTGGTCATCAGATCACTTCTGATACCACATTTGAAAGGTTTGGCGACGCATGGTCGGTCAGGTTTGCCTGTGGATGGTTCTTCTTGTTCTTTTTGAGACGGCTGCGACATTCATTCGCCTTATACCCCTCTTTGTTGCAGATGTAGCAAGTTCTCTTGAAGCGCATGTTCTTGCCTTCTTGACCTTGCCTTTGTACCCTTGGGAAGTCTTCTTCCGCTTTAAGCTTTTGAAAGTAGACGCTTTCCCTTTTGAGTCTTCGATCACGTTGGCCTTGGCTTCATAGGAGTTCTTACTGCTCCTTTTCTCAGACCTTCGGTTGTCTTCCTCAATCTGAAGCCTCACAATGAGATTTTCTAACTTCAGCTCCTTGCGCTTGTGCTTCAGATAATTCTTAAAATCTCTCCACGCAGGTGGGGGTTTCTCTACGATAGTAGCAACTGAAAAGTTTTAGGTAGATTCATACCTTCAGCCTCTATCTCGTGTAAGATAAATTGGAACTCTTGCACCTGACTGATCACAGTCTTATTGTCCACCATCTTGTCTTGGTACCGACATCCTCAGTCTTGTACTTTTTATCAAGACTGGACTATAACTTCTTTGCCGTGTGATAGGACTGTAGACATTGTAAAGAGAGCCATCCAGTTCATTCAAAATATAGTTTCAGCAAAGGAAGTCACCATGAGTCCATGCATCAACTGCAAGGACTGAGTCCCGATCAGTTTCGGGCTATGGTGGATCCTTTTGCAGGAATTTGGCCAGATGCAGAGTGGTCAAGTTGAAGAGCATTTTCTGTTGCCATCTCTTGAATTCTGTGCCGTCAAATTTTTTTGGCTTCTCCGGCTGCGGGTTAGGAAGTGGAGCAGGTATCAAAGTTTGAATCTGCATGTTTGGTGCCTTACTTGAACTGTCTTGATTACTCTCAGACATTTTTTGCAAGTTCAAGCAGAACAGAAGTAAGTAACTTCAAGAGATTATTGTCTTAAGATTGTTAGTTTTTAGGATCAATCTGACAACTAATCAATATCACCGATCTAATTGGCCAGGTCGGTGAATATCAGGTGGGAGGTTTTCCGTTCAATAGAACGTTCCTTAATTACAGAACCACCTTTCAATTACCTTCCTTGGTTAAACACCAATTAGACTGGTATAAGTCAGTCTAAATATACTGAATATCAGTATAACCCTTGTATAAAAAAATTAATTCACTTATACAGTATTTGGAGTGAGGTATGCTTATAGCAAATCTCCTTAAGACAATTACGTCCCCCGCTACGATGCTAACGGGTTACTAGACGCTGGTCTCCTAAGATACAACACTCCTTCACGGTATTTGGATAGCACTACCAAATCACCGTACGGTCGAACCGTAGTTAACCAGTACCTTCACAGGATTATCAAAGCAGCGGACCAAGACAAATTTCAGGGAGAATATTTGTCTTTACTTTGGAGGAACACCAACTGTAGAGAAAGGAGGAAGGTAGAAGAATATTTCTTTGGAAGTCACAGATTCAGACAACAATTCTATTAAAGAATATATTAAATCTTCTGAGCCTTCTTTCAGAATGAATTTTCAGAATCTGTTGGAAGTCGCTTCGGAATTCGAATTGCAGAATTCTCACTTCCTGTTGGAAGTCACTTCGAAACCAAGTTGCAGAATTCTCACTTCGGAATGCAGAAGAAGGAACTCGATTTCCTTTTCTGTGTTGCTAGTTTTTTCTGTGTGTTTTGTTTGAGAGAAATGTAACACTATTTATAGCGCTCCGGGAGGGGTAGATTCGTCTGAACCAACCGAACGGTTGCAACGGTATGGTTCTCACTTCGGAATGCAGAAGAAGGAACTCGATTTCCTTTTCTGTGTTGCTAGTTTTTTCTGTGTGTTTTGTTTGAGAGAAATGGAGCGCTATTTATAGCGCTCCGGGGGGTAGATTCGTCCGAACCCAACCGAATGGTTGCAACGGTTCGATTCTCACTTCGAAATACAGAAGAAGGAACTCGATTTCCTTTTCTGTGTTGCTAGTTTTTTCTGTATGTTTTGTTTGAGAGAAATGGAGAGCTATCTATAGCACTCCGAGAGGGGTAGATTCATCCGAACCCAATCGAACGGTTGCAACGGTTCGGTTCTCACTTCGGAATGCAGAAGAAGGAACTCCATTTCCTTTTCTGTGTTGCTAGTTTTTTCTGTGTGTTTTGTTTAAGAGAAATAAAGTGCTATTTATAGCGCTCGGGAGGGGTAGATCATCCGAACCCAACCGAACGGTTGCAACAGTTTGGCTCTCACTTCGGAATGCAGAAGAAGGAACTCGATTTCCTTTCTGTGTTGCTAGTTTTTTCTGTGTTTTGTCTGAGAGAAATTTAGCGCTATTTATAGTGCTCTGGGAGGGGTAGATTCGTCCCAACCCAATCGAACGATTGCAAACTTTAAACTTGAATATCTCATTCATTCGAAGTCGGAATTGAACATGTGAATATACCACGTTCATCCCCAATAGAAGGAGAACACACTCCAACCATTATCCAATTGATTCTATCAACGGATCTCGCCGTAATTCAACTCAAAGATTCACATTTATTCTTCATATTTCCTAACAAATTCTCGATTGGGAGTTTTAGTCTAAATATATTTGACTCCTTATCATCTTTTTCCTTATTTGAAAGTATCTTATACAGTTTACTTGTTTATTCGATTAGATGTGAGACATTGGTTCATGGAAATCAAAACTTGAAGCGCTCGTGTAGACCCATCAGTGCAATTTTCAAAATTTTGATTCCTTGATTTGTTTGGTTGGGTTGATAAATAAAAAATGAAGGAAGACGTAGAAGAAAGAAAAGAAATGAAAAAGAAAGGGAGACCGGGCAACCAAAATAGCAAAAATGCTAAACAATGAACATATTAGGTTCTTGGATTAATCCGTCCATGGTTAACCAATAGTGTTTCCTCCCAATACAATCCATACAGAAATTGTTCAAATTTAACTGGTTGCTTCTGTTGTGTTTCCAAAGAAAGATCCTCGCTGGCCTTTTAGATTTTGACTCTTTCTTCTAGTTTCAAGTACTTATAGGAGGGTTATAGTTCAGCCAACTGCAGAGAAAACAGAGGTTAATTAGTACTTCAGCTAGAGACTAAAGTGTAGAAGCAAGATGGCAAAGACTTCTGCCATGCTCCTCAACTTGGCCCTTGTGCTTTCTCTCCTTCTCTTCATCTCCACGGCTGAGGCCAACATTTTTACTCGTGAGTTTCCTATGCTCTAAACTTCATACTGACATACTGTCTCATGTGTCAACATAATAAATTACTCTAGTTTGAGCTGAACTCATTTGCATGCCTTTTTTGTTCCTGTTGCAGATAAATTTTCATTCCAAAGGCATCGACTCCCAGGACCCCAACCTGCAAGAGCGTGTATGGAGCACAAAGTGGTGACACATGCATCGCAGTCCAGAACAAATTCGGGCTGACTGCTGAGGAGTTCAGTGCCATAAATCCGAACCTTGTCTGTGAGAATCTCTTCGCAGGCCAGTGGCTTTGTGTTGTTGGGACTGCCTAAGTTGCCGAAGCTCACATTTCGATTTCAGAGTTTATGTGCTTGTTATGAATAATGGAGAGACTGGTTTCTCTATGTTTTTTGTGTTTCTCTTAATTTTCCGAATGAAGAAGGTGGATAGTTCCTGCCCTCTCTTGCATAGGGGAGAAAATTCCTCAATGCGTACAACATATAAGTAGTTCTTTCTTCAATGATAAAAATTTCCAGACTCTGGTTGCTATGCATGTCTTGACACTGAGTAATGTAGACTCTGCACTACATTTTTTGCCATATATGTTCATGCCCCCAAGATATTTAACGAGTCGATACGATGATTATTTTGAACATGGATCCAAACATTTTGTACTCACTGATGTATCAGTTTACAACTTAAAATTGTGGAAAGTTTTATTTTAAAAAAGATTGAGAATTTTTCGCATTACTCGATGATAGTGCAAGAGAGAGATTTATAATGCTAGAGTAATTAAATTTGAGGCACAGAAGAGAGGGAATAATCTACATGTTACAACTTGAGAAACCCATCAGTCATGAAACTAAATAACATACATAATACCCATGTACGTGTGAAAATTGCAGTCATCAGAACTTCTGTTGTAAACAGATCATAATTTAATTAAGATGACTTGCAAATAGAAAAAAATGTAAAATAACATTCATAGTGTAAATCTTTTATCTGCTTTGAGGTCAGAAAATTAGTCCATATAAGTTATCCATCAGTGAAGAACTACTAGACTTGGAAAACATGTCCAAGGTTCAGGACGTCACAAGAACTTGCACTTCCTGCCAAAAATCAACTGAATCAAAAGAAAAGTGATGAATGTGATTAACTTGAGCAGGCTATTGCCTTTGCAATATCATTAGTTTCCCATGGGTGACATTCTAGTTGCCAAAATAGGTTCAAGCCGCACGTTGTGTCTAATGATCAAATACAAATATGTGATTGGTAGCACAAGGGTATGATAGATTCCAAGTAAAATGAAGCAAATTATATCAAAATGATTGAAAATATAGTTTACACATGTGATGTGAAACGTGTACGAGCGTTCGAAAATTAGCGATAATGTTGCTAACTCACGCTTCACCAACAAGTTATGATTGTGGGTAGGAAGGATTTAAACTAATAACGCGGTAGATGGGTTTAACAAAAAACATGCGTAGACTAATCTAATTTAATCGTGAATCAATTACAAAAAATAAATATGTTATACATGTAAAGATTCTATGATCAATATTTAGACTAGCTGATTAAGATTAAATAGATGCGCACAATCTCACTTTGTGAACATCAGTTAAAATTAATAAAATCTCAGCGAGTGAGTTTCAGACTCTAAATAACTGATTATGTTATGCCCCGCTTTTCAAAATACGCAGAAACGTGGTCACGACAAGAGTCGGCGACGTATATACGCGAGGAGAATACCGCACGTATACACGCTAAGCTTAAAGTTATCTAAACAAGCTATATAATCACTATGATGAATCAATATCACTACAATAATACATATAGATGTTCACACATGATAACAGATAAATAGAGAAATAGAGCAAACAAGAGTCCAATGCACAGAATATGAAAAAAATAAAAATAAAGAAAAACAAGAGAATACCGAGAAAGGACGATCAAGTAAGAGAACTCCAGCTCCTCGTAAAGCGTATGATCTTCTCCAAATATCTGATCAACAAGATAATATAAATAGAGCTGGATATGTAAATCTAAGAAATCAGAACTCCCAATGCGTGTGTAAAATAAGGGGAAGGTGCATATACATATAACGTGTAAGCATACCATGAAAATATATACTGGAATAAGACTGAAGTAACATACAAAATATAAATGGACAGTAATAAGGGCAGTCAGTAATAAAATCAGATGTCTATAATATCATATAGGTATCAGTAAAACACGGTCAGTTACAGTATAACTTAGATAGTTTACTTTTATTAATTATGTCAGCGAATATCAATTGTTACATGTAGTAGACTCATCCCATTCTATGTCTATCACACGTGCCAATCGAGATTTTATGTTATTAAAACTAATAGAAGAGACATTATCCATACTTTAGGTAGGTCCCTTACATACCTGGGACCACGGCTCTGACGCCTGGTGCTGAACCAGGCTGTACTGCCAGGTATTATAGTAATAGTATAACAGTAACGATATGGGGATGTCAGTCATCCCCGGGGACCCTGCAATGGAACCCTATCTCGGCTGCGCAACCTGTATCCTAGGTTTGCTCAAAATACAAACGCAGTCTCCTCTATCAATTTTTTCAATCTCGGTGTAAGTTGTCTATTTACATTATTATTTAATTCAATCAATATTCATGTTATCTAGATTACTGGAATGATACAGTGACAGTAACGGCTCAATATATCATTAAATAGTGATCCTATGCACGATAAACAGTTACAATAACAGTGAACATTAGCATTAACCATGTATACAATAAACAGTAAAACTATACATAGGGGTTACAGTTTAACAATACTTTCTCAGTAATTTTAGTAACATGAAATAATACAGTAACAGGTCTGAATACATGATTCCTCACTATACAATATCATCTAGAATCGATTAATATCTCATCCATCAGTATTAAAAGTAGATTTATAACTGATTCATCGACTTATAATCTCAATATAATACGTAAACATCATATATCAATCCATGTCAAGGTATTCCGATACAGTAAACCACAAGTTCAATAAATATATTCTCTCACTCTATCAAGCTATTCTGATCCTTAGAGTCATCGATATATCCATCCTCTAAGTCATCAGAATATCCAAGTCTCAATATATATAACTACTCAATTACATCTAACCAATCCTTATATCCAATCCGATTAAGATTATAATACAACCCACTTCAATCGAACTCAACCATCGATCCAAAAATCAAAGTAATAACTCAACTGTATAAAAGTATGTTCCACTAGTTCTACCCAATCTTAGCTACACTATTCTCCAACCTTAAGTCAAAATCTACTCCAACACAGTTCCCTGACAAATCTAAGTTTAAAGATTCAGTTTATAGATGAAGCCACAATCTTATATGATTATTTCTCAAGATCCAATCTGTTTCTCCTCTGAATCATTAAATAAGGTAGGTCAACTCTGATAAATAATTCGTATAAAATTCACAAGTTAGATTATGATCAAGAACTAATTTGACCTCAAGATTTAATCAGATCACGGTCCGAATGTATCACAACAATGTCTAATCAAAACGTAAATCACAAAAAATGACAAATAAAATACTAATACTTCAGTGATGAATACCGATCCAAATACATTTGACATCAAGGATATATCTGATCTTCCATCGCCAAGATCCAACTCTCCTATAGTGTAATAACCATGACTGATCCCAGTATAAAAGACTCAATCTATCAATAAAGCAACATCTCATTTAATAAATCCTTGAATTTACAATTTAATCCTCATCCAGTTATTTCTAATAAGGAAAATCATGACTAATACCCATTTGCCTAGAATACTGGAACGAATCGATAACAGTGTTGATAACAGAGTATACGATATATCAATAAAAAGTATCAGAGCACCACGGTATAAAAATAGTTGCCGATATGAATAAAATAATGCAGAAATCATATATACATTCGCATGAAATGATAAGATAAAGCGCTGAAATTAAAATAGACTAATAAACAAACACGCACATAAAATAACACGGTTTTGGATTCGAATCACCATTGGGTCTGCGCTGCATGAATCGGTCCTGATCTCCGAATCGTCTCGTGTATCTGTCTTGAATCGCCTGGCGTATGGCACTCTGCGAACATGAATCCGGGTTGGGTGTCAAGACAGTCCAAGTGCTACAACTATAACACACAAGTAAATATATATACATATACATATATACATAAATACACACACACACACTCACACATCCACACACACGTATACATAATTATACATGTGTACACACACATATAAACCAATACACGCATCACACATAACCATGTTTATATTCATATAAACAAGGGAACATAATAACACATATACATGACACATGTAACACTCACACACACATGCAAATACATACACACGCACTCACGTACAAACACTAACACATGCACAAACACACATGCAAATACATACATACGCACTTACGTACACACACTTACGCACAATATATATTCACACACACAATATATATTCACACACACACACACACATTAACACACAACCACATGCAAATGCAATTATGACATAAATATATATAGAGATAGTGAGAAAGACTCACGACCGAAGGGGAAACATGACCATGGGAGAGCAGGACACGACGGAGGAGAACACGGGCGACAAGTTAGAGTTCGCGAACAACAATGGCAGCTCGACGGAGGTCGCGGCGGAGATCGGTGATGAGCTCGGGCTCCAGCGGAGATTGAAGTATGATCTTGGAGTTCGCGGTCACTGGGTGGTGATGAGGCTGACCACAGAGGCGTGGTGGAAGGTTGGAGGCTAATGAGATGGTGGTGCGGTTCATCAGAAATGGGAGAAAGAAGGCGGGTTTCGATAATGGCCAAGAGGTGCTCCGACATGGGCAAGCTGGCTGCGCGAGAGGAGAGGGACTTAGTTGCGGTTCGCGAGGGTTGGCAGCACATGGAGATGAATGAAAGGGCTGGGAGACTAGAAGGAGGAAGAAGAGGGAAGAAGTGGGGTATTGCTCATGGCTAGGGAGAATTGATAGTGGTGGAGAGCACATGAGTGATGTGGTGGGTGTAGGGGAGATACTCTGGGGTTTTGGACTGCGGTGGAGCGGATAGGTCGGCGGAGGAGATCGACAAGGCGTACGGTGTTCTGTACGACCATGGTGGGTGTTGGACTCATGCATGGGTTGAGAGTGCTCCGGCGAGGCTTGATCGGGGTGAAACTGTGCACGAATTATATCGTTTTGAAATCATAAATTAAAGTGTGTACGCGCTTTGGCTTCCTCGATCTTCCGTTATAGTATAGAGACTAAACGGGTCGAATTCACAAGGATGAGAGTCGATAGAAGCATTAACGGTATGTTCACGTGTGTGTTAACGGTTCTTATATATTTAAAAGATTCAAAAGAAAAGAAAAGAAATAATGAAAAGAGAAGTGTACGATGAAAACAAAGATATAAACATTTAAGAGAAGGTATTTGTGATTTTGAGATTTATTTCTAAAACAAAGTAAAAAAATGAAAGAAAACTCATGGCTACTAACTAATAATGGCTTCACCAATATGCGAACCTCTTAGTGATAGTTGCCTCACATATATCCTTAGCATCACTGGTCTTTGGTTCAAGAGTTTTTCAAAACATGACCTATAAGATCACTCATCACATCCAAACTCAAATAAACAAGTATAAGTTACACTCAAACCATCAAAACGGACTAGAGCAAGCAAAGTAATGTTACCTTTTTAAAGAGTTAGATGTTAGAGTATTAAAATCCATCATCATGAGCCATCAATGACTCTTGTAAGAGCAAGTCCAATAGATTCATGTGGATTATCAAGTAAGGAGTTAGCAAGTTAGTGGTCAGTGGTTCATTGCCATGAGAGAAAAAGTTAAGCATGTAAAGAGTTAGAGAGAAGAAAATAAGTAGAGATAAGAGAGAACCTTTTAAGAGTGTCACCCACTGTTACAGGCATTCTAACTTTCATCCTATGTATCACTCTCTTCCCTATTACATGATCTACAAAATAAAAGAAAAACAAAAGAAAGAAGAAAAGAATAACTAAACCATACAAATGAGAAGAACTATACTACATGCCCTCCTCTCTAAATATTCTGGCCAATACAGGGTATTTATAGACTAGGGGGTACTGCGGAAGCCATATAATAGGGCCACACGTCGAAGATCGACACGTGCCCCCACAACATGGCCGCAAAAATGCGGCAAACGCTGCGTTTCCACGGCAGTACGGGCGCCGCGCGTGTGGCGCCTAAGTGTGCAGTCTCCTGCTGCACACTACTCCATATACCTGTTGTCGGTTCTTTGATATATGCACCCTATTTTAGCAAATTTGGTCTTTCCAAGTCAATAACTATATCTAGGCTCTATAAATCACCAAATAAATAGGATTTTTGGGCTTCTTCTTCATTTCCTGCCATAGACCTAGAAACATACAAGAAAACTATTATTAATAGAATTTTATATAAAATAAATGTAAAGATATGGTATGAAATATGCAAATATGTATACTAATCACACCCCCACACTTATCTTTGTTCATCCCAAGCAAAACAAAAAAAACTAATTAAGAAAATTATTACACCACTTTCGCAGGTGACGCGATTGCACTGAGCGTACGCAAAAGGTCGTTAAACCTCTAGTTTCCCCTAGCGGAGGAGTTTTATCTCCTGAGGGTTTTCAGCAGATTACACCCACAAAATCCATAAAAAAAGGAATCGAATTTTAGTATTTTGAAATAAAGAAAAGTGTTGAAATATTTCTACGAAAGTTTAAGTGATCTAAGGTCATAAGTTAACCAGAAATTATTCTTCCTTAAACTAAGTCTACATAAAAGTTCTTGCTATAAATTAAAAGTAAGAATTTTGAAATTGAGTTTATTCTTTGATCTTTCGTAAAACTTTTGGATAATATGCACTTTGTGAATAATGAAGGTTTTTGGGATATCAATTCTAACATTCATGCCATGTGTATATCAATTTTTCTCTTCCCTTAGTTTTTTAGGCTTTCTTGTTTATTTGGGCAGTGAGCCTTTAGCCGGTGACTCCCAAACCAGATGGTTTTAGGGGAACCAGATGAGAAAACATTCCTCAGGCGTAAGAACTCGAGTAAACAAGGTCACAAAACTAGAGGGGATTATTTTGTTTTTGTCCACTGCTTTAGGCGTGAATATTCAAGCTTCCTGAGGTATAATTACCCATCTTCAATAAGTGATTTTTATTTATTTTTATTTTTTTATTTTTTATGACATTTTCAGTCTTTGTTTCAATCCCAAAAATTGTGTGAGTGTGAAGTGCATATATTTATGACAAAAAATCAAGATCAAATTATCTTTCTAATCTTACTTTTTTATCCTAAAATTTAAATAAGATCTATTATTTTGACTCAGTTAAAAAATTCATAATTTTAGGTCTTCTTAATTCCTAAGATAATCTTAACTTTCTTAAAAACTATTTCTCTCATTTAAAATAGTTTTCTAAAAAGAAAAGGTTTCTATACAAAAGAAAAAATCTAAAAACTTTCTAAAAAGAAGTATAAAAGAAAGAAAATTAAAACAAACTACATTAGTAAATCCTCCCTCACACTTATTGCATGCATTGTCCTCAATGCATCGTGAATGTGTATATGCATGAAACAAATAGGGAAGAAAAAACTACATCAGGGTAGTGATCCGGTGGTGGTCTAATTGGCCCACGAAATGCGAACCAATCTAAAGATTGTAGAGTCCACAGGAACCCACCAATGACCTCTCGAATACAACCCATTAAAAGAATAAATAAGTGAATGGTCTTATTTAAAAAATTATCCCCATCCAATTTCTAATTTTTAAAAATAATTTTTAGTCATTTTGTTCAATATTTTTATCCAACAATGAAGCGCGATTGTGGAAGTTGATTGATTTAGGCTCAGACGGAATAGGAAAAAATACTTACTCGGGAATTTGACTTAGATCAAGTCGAGATTCAAAAGTGAGAGTCAAAATTAGTTCAAAAATAGGGTTCAAATCAAAGAATTGATGTTCACACACTTTCCCATTAACGGAATGTGATCGCAAAATATTGATGATTCAATTTCACAGTCTACTCATACAGGATTCAATGTTGACCCCGGAATATGAAAAAAATCTGATAAAGATATTAGAGTCATTATTGAATAAAAAATGACATGGAATTACCAACTTGTGGATCAGGATCACATTCATGCTCAAGTTCAATTTCAAGAAAGGGATAAGTTGACAAAATGCCAATGGGACTTTCAAAACTTAGAGCTTAGTCAAGTTCAAATGGGTGTGCTAAAATTAAATCTTGATTTCCAAAATAACATGATTCTTAGGTCCAATTGATAGAGTTAAGGATATAAAGATTGGTCAACGGTTGATAAGAAATTTTTTCTTATTCTGATTAATCAATTCGCTCATTATTGAGTCTAACCTACTGATATGCTGGGTAACAAAATTTTGAGTCTGAATCATGTCTTTTATACTCTTTACTAATGGTTCTTCTTGAAAAGATGAGTATGAAAGTTGGTTTTGAAAATTGTGGTGAAATCATGAGTCCATCAGATTTTGCTATTGTTGTTCGGACTCACACAGGGCTTCCATACTCATTTTCAGGATGGATTTTTTTATAGTTGGATGTTCTGAAAAAGAAGTATGTGAAGCTTGATTCTGGAAAAATAGATAGTCCAACACGTTTTGCGAATATCGCTCGGACTCACGCAGGAGTTTCGTACTCAATTCTTCGATTGATGGTTGTTCATTTTGAATCAGTGAGACTGGAAAGATGAGTATGACTCTTGAAAATTTGGTTGAAATGATGATACCAACATGTTTTGAAATTATTGCTTATTTTCACAAAAGATTTACATACTCCTTTCTAACTCAGATTTTTCTTCAATGGGATGTTCTAGAAAAGGAGTATATGAAGTTTGATGTGGGAAGGATTATGAATTGAGCAAGTTCTGAATTTGTTGTTGGGACTCAAGCATGGCTTCTATACTTTTTCCAAATCGGAGTTTTCTTCGGTTAATGGAACAGAAAAATGAGTATATAAATTAAAATCGGGAAATGAATATTATGAAAATTGTGGACAGGGTGATTGAAAATTTAACTCGGGGGAGATGAATCCCTATAGACTTTGCGAAGAGTGAAAATTATGGTCATAAGATTGTGAGTATGGGTCATATTGAGTCGGATAATCCCAATCCGGTCTCAATTATTAGTTCATGTTATACATAGCTGGGTTGGAGTTATCCGAGTCAAATGAGGCCGATGTGAAAAATAGATTCATTTGGTTAGCAAAATTTTAGTTATATTCCATTTTATCACAACGATCACAAAAAAAAAAAAAAAACAATCAAAAACAAACAAAAAGAAAATTTCAAAAATAAGCCAATACTAGGATTGACCTAGACTTAGACGACTCCTGTAATATCCCCTATTTAATAATACCATATTATTATTTTAAATATTTACCTGATTCTACCTATTATCTTATTATTATTAATTAACTTGATTTAGTATCATTATTAGTATTAGTATTATTATTTATGACTTGTAGACTCTTATTGCTTATATTTAGTTATTTCAAATTATTATTAATGGGTAGTTGTTCTTGATTTCAATTATTACTATTGTTGTTATTATTATTGTAATTATTATTATTGTTAGTTATTATTATGATATTGTTAATCACTATTGGTAGTATTACTATTTTCATTTCAAGCCTTATAAGCTCAGCCCATTCTCCTTTTCCTTTTATTTTCTTTTTCTTTTTATGCTAAGCCACATGAGTCAAGCCCATTTCCTTATTTTCATTCATTTTCTTCTTCTTTTTCTATTTTTCTTTAAGCCTAAAAACTACGCCCGCAAGCCCACTCTCTATATTTCTTATTCTTCATATTACTTATTTCTTTTAACTAAAGCCCAAATATAACCCATTAACCTAAAACCCAATCCAAATTCTAATCCAAATCCTATCTTATAGAATCCCTTCATAAATCTCAACTAATCCTAATCTAAATCCTAACTACTCAATCAAGTGGTTTGAACCCAACTGAAATTCTGATTTCTAAAATCTCTAATAACCTATAAAAAGTCTAAACTACTTCTTTTTCTACCTCCAAAGAAAAAAAATCTTGACCCAACTCTCCGCACCTCCTTTCTTTTCTGCGGAGCATGAACAAAAGGGATCTTGAAGTGCCGATATCGAGGATCATGCTAGGGGAGATCAAATTCAAGTAAGTAATTTATCTTGTCAATTTATTTGGTATAAATAGTTTATTCAAAATCATGTCTATACCATGATCTCCATGAATATTTTATATATCAAAACTCAATCACAAATTCAACAAAAAAATATATGTGAGATATACAAACTTATAATCTTAATTTACATATTTTTTTTCGATTTTTAACAAAAGATTTCCAAAAAAATTAAAATTTTTTTTCTGGCATTGCCGTACACACCCAGATGAGTCTGTGTGGACCACCTGGGTGCAGACCGCACCCGGATCTGCTGAGCACAGTGGGCTGGGTCGACCTACTGTGCACAATCTTTTAAAATTTTGTTTTTTTACAGCAGCGCCTGGGCCTGGGCTGCTGGTAGAGTTATAAAAAAACAAGGAAGAAAAAAAAGAAGGAAATTTTTTAGATCAGGCTTGGGCCTGGTCTAGTCCAACCTGGGCCTAGGCCTGCGCTTCTAGAGGCATATGTATAGAAAAAAAAGAGAAGAAAGAAGGAAGAAAGAAAGGAGATATTGCATATCAAAATAATTAGCTAAAAATATCAAAAAAATAGAAAAAAATATAAGCAACAGTCTATAACACTTCTACTTTCTATGATAAAAATTTTAGACTAATACCAACTTGAACATCAAATCACCCACTTTAAAGCCATTTTTCTTAATGGTATATTTAGACCCATTAAGTATTTTAATGGTTTAAATCTATTAAAAATTCAACAAAAATTAGAAATTAGTTTAAATTAAATCTATTAAATTCATTAGACTCAGATGACTATATTCCTAACCCCCGAACTAATTAATTAAGATTAAATCTCCTTAAAACTCCCAAGTAAATCTTTTTAAAACTTCTAACAATTTCTATTTAAATAAATTATGTAGATTTATTGGGGCATTATGATTTCAGTGTTATGGACTTGGGATCGAGTTCAAGTGAGTGTTTCTTTTTTTGTTTAATTTTATTCAAGTTTATCGTGAGTGTTTTTCCCCTTACTTAAACAAGAATTTTGTAATAAATGATTTTATATTGTTGTGTAATTATGTTACTAAAATTTACTAAAATGATACTTGTGAGTATTTGCTCTTTTATTATTTTCTCATTCACCATTGTCATATATATATATATATATATATATATATATATATATATATATATATATATATATATATATATATATATATATATATATATATATATATATGAGAAAAATGTATATCAGCCGACGGTTGAGAGACTCTCTCAGCCTGCGGTGACGTGGCTCAATATTTGCCAGCCCACTAAGTTGCGCCCGCTTATGGGAACAAGTTAAATTACTAAATACCCCTTGGTAAAAGCTTCTCGCTCCGTTATTGTTTATTATTATTCCCCCCCAAATTTTTGACCGCTCGTTGTCAGATTTAGGTTATTGTTTATTATTATTTTTCTCCTTTTTTTATCGATCTTTGTCAAATTTAGGTTATTATTTATTATTATTTTTTCCCCTATTTCTTTACTGCTCTTTGTTAGATTTAGGTTCTCCTTTTCTAACCTGCGATAAAGTTTTCTATGAAAATATCGATTTTCAGAGCAGTTTTTTATCCTTTTTATTTAATGTCGACGTCGGAGCAGTCTACTCCCCCTGCCAATTCTGGTCGCAGTCGTAAGCGATCTCTATCTCCCGATCTAAATATAGAGGATATATCATCTGATTCAACTTTCTCTCAGAATATTGAAAGTATTGAAGGGTTGACATCTTTGCATGCCGATCAACAGGTTTTTATTGTGTCAATTTTTTTTCGCAATTTCTTAAATGTAAAATCTTTCTCTGTAGCGTATATGGTACTGTGACCTATAATTTGTTTTACAGAACAGAATAATCACTTGTTCTAAAGTTTAAGAACTGCGACCACGGTCACAATTTGATTTGAAAATAATCTTCAGCTGTGAAAGCTATTTTTGTAACTGTGACCTAAGTCGCATTACTTGTTGTTATAATTCTTACACATTTCTATGTCAATTATATCCAATTTATATATTCATTAGAGAGTTGCACAGTTATTATTCAGTTTTTTTAAAAAATCTGCTCATACGGAAAACTGCGACTACGATCGCAGTCTTTTAGTAAGAAGTTATATAGATTTCATTACATCTGCGACCTTGGTCGCAGTTTTAGTAATTAAAGTTCAGACGTGTGATAATTAAAAAATATTTATATTTATGTAGTTCGTCAATTTGTTTTTGTAGGATCTGAATGCACATGGAGAAATGTCTGGAAGCTCAAATATTTTTTTAGGGAAATAGTTTTTCACGGATGTGGAACCATACAATTTCTACAATTCTTATGCAAGGAACAGAGGTTTTGGCGTGAGAAGAAAAGGAATAGATAAGTCACGGAGGCCTCCTCATGAAGTTATTTGCAGAAAATTTTGCTGCAATAAGGAAGGTGTGAAGAAGTTGTGTGACAAAAGACAAGAGGGGCTTACAGTGCATCGTCGAATTGACACTAGAGTAGCGTGTCCTGCTGAGATGCATGTTCGTCTTCGTTTTTATTTGACAGAAGATATTGTGTTGTCACCAAATTTGTTGATTCTCATTCACATGAATTGTCAAGCCTGGATAAGGTACATCACCATTACTCTCACCAGACTAATTGATCGAAGCTTAGCAGAAGCATTATGAGCAATTTGGTTGATGTGAGAATGCGCCCTTCAAATATTTCCCGTGTTGTGAATGCAATGAGCCAGGGAGAAGGTTGTGAAGAAGTAAGCCCGCAATAAGTTATTGATTTTACTCGTCAACGTAGAAATAACATTGGCCATGAGTTTATTGCGATCATCAAATATTTTCAAGAGAAAGCCGAGACCGATTCAGAATTTTTCTTTGCGTAAAGTTGATAATGCGGGCACACTTAGAAGCATTTTTTGGGCTGATGGAAGAGCTATTTCCTCGTATTTGAGGTTCTGTGATGTGATCGTTTTTGACATAACATACAGGATTAATCACTTGAGCTTGCCATTTGCTCCATTCGCTGGAGTAAATCATCATCGACAGTCAATTTTGTTTGGCTGTGCATTGCTTGCTGATGAGCAGAGGGATACGTTTGTGTGGCTATTTCAAAAATGGCTTAAGTGCATGTATGGAGTTGCACCGAAATTGATTATTACTGATCAGAATGCCCAGATTGGTGATGCCATCAAGATGGTTTTTTCAACTACTCGGCACCGGTACTGTTTCTGGCATGTACAGAAGCATATTGCTGAGTAACAAATCCCGATGATAAACAAGTATGGAGAAGATATGGTCTCTGAATTCCATCATTGGTACACCTCCCGTGATATAAGCATATGCGAGGAGCGATGGTGACTGATGATTGAAAAATATCATTTAGAAGAAGAAGAAGACAGTTGGTTGTTGAAGATGCATAGACTGCGTGGACACTGGGTTAATGCATATCTCAAGGATGTTTTCTGCACTGGAATGACAACCAGCCAGAGGTCTGAGAGTATTAATTCTTTCTTTGATGGTTTTGTTAATGCAAACACGAAACTAGTGGAATTTGTTCACCTATATGATAAAGCTGTTGCTGCCCGTCGTAGTTCTGAATCTTAACAAGACTTTTGGGGTTTGAATTCTGTGCCCAACTGTACATCGAATCCATATGAGATACAGGTTTCGAAGTTGTATACCCCGAAGATTTATCAGTTATTTCAAAAGGAATGGGCAGTTGTAACGACACTGTTTTCAGAAGAGTTGGAACACGACGGACCTGGATCAAAATATCTGGCTGGTGATTTTTCAGAATTAAAAGATAATTGGGAAAAGGTCAGTTATGAGAAGCCTGAGGAACTTCATGTGTCTTGTAGTTGCTCATTATTTGAAACAGAGGGTATCCTTTGTAGACATATTCTGTGTATTTTGTGGCGCAATCACGTTACACATATAGCAGAATCATATATACTTCAGAGATGGAGGTTGGATGCTCGTTATAAAAATGTTGCAATTGAAAATGGCATCATGCCTTTTCTCAGTCAAGGCACTCCACGGACGGCTAGATTGTGGACACTTCGTTCAAAATTTAATGCAATTCTTGAGATGGTCGCCGATTCTGATATCCATCTTTCAAAATTGGACGCAGTTTTGGAAAGATTTTCTGAAGAAACCACTAGTGAATACAAAGCCATGTCAGCAAATTATTAGTCATCACAGTCTAAAACTGCTATTAGTTCCAGTGGATCCGTTGTCGTACTGCGAGATGGTGAAGAATTGAATATACGCGATCCAATTGGTCCTGTACCAACCAAGGGGAGGCCTAGAGATGCATCCAGGCTTAAGTCTGATTTTGAAGATTCTCTATATCAGAAGGAAGTGAAGCATCGAAGATGTGGTAACTGTCAAGAACTGGGCCATTACAGGACTGGTTGTCCATTACTGGTATTAAATTAAACTTGTTATACAGTTCTTTCTAATGATTTATGTTTAAAATTCTTACTTTTCCTTTTAATGGCAGAAGAAGTAGGTTCGGGCTGCGTCCACCTAGAAGGAATAAAGTGTTCATTTTGACAGTTTCAGTCATGAACTGCGACCAGGGTCGCACAGCGCAGAGAGATTCATGTCGCATGCTGCCACTGGCGTGTCATTATAAGCAGATTTTAATATCATTTTTCACTTCTAATGTACTTTTTTGTAAGTAGTTGTACTTTAGAGTTTCACTGTTACAAACTTGGCCTATATAGTTTACCTTTTAGTTACTTTAACGTAGACAGCGACTTTGGTCGCAAATATAAGCAGTGTATGGGGATAATTGCTATCGTGGTCGCAGTGCTTCTATGACGGGGAAATTGGTTTGTTGCTTTTAAAATTGCCCTCGTCTCTTGGTATATTATTATAACATCTGAATATAGTTGACATTTTCCGCACAAATATAATTTCGGCAATTTGCCCTATGTTCTTCTTTATTCCACTGAACATAAAGTAACACTGCGACCATGGTCGCATCCATATTTGCACATTTGAATATTGACTTTCAAGTTATCTACAACAGAGACATGACTGCGACCAGAGTCGCAGTTTGATGACGTTATTTTTTCTGTCTTCGACAATAGTCGCAGTGTTCCCTTTTTCGTTTAATTTTAACATGCATTTCGATATTTTCTCCCTATGTTGTGCTTTAGTCCACTGAACATAAAGTAACACTGCGACCATGATCACATGTTCATATTTGCCCATTTGAACGTTCTGTCTGGATGTCTACACCAGTTTCATGACTGCGACCAGAGTCGCAGTTGGCTGACGATATATATATATATATATATATATATATATATATATATATATATATTTTAATTTTAACATCCATTTCGATCTACCATATGAATAAAATTAGTGACAAAGGTACAGCAGTTCAACCAAGATTAAGTAGTAAAAAATATAATTCACACAATTAACATTAGAAAACAGGCTTATATATTTATAAAAAATCGAAATACAAATTTTAAAGTTCTAATCTAATCGTTCTCGTCATCACCATCATAATCAGATTCGTCCTCAATATTATGACTGTGTTCTGTTGGACACGGAAAAAGAAGGAGGTGTAAAATTTCCTTGAATCAGATGAAAAATTACAACAGACTAATCTTCCGGTTACAAGGGAGGGAGGATGTTGAAGCTTGAATCCCCCTTTGTTTAGTGCTGGGTTCTTCGTGTGGCGGTGGAGAGTGAATCTTGTTCTCCGTTGACCAGATGACCGTCTAGACCGTCAAGGGATCTTCTCCTTGGCAGGTAGAAGGAGTAACTCAGCCCCGTCTACCAAAACTCTAAAAGAGAAGGTAGGCGAAGAGCAACTTGTACGCAGCAAGTTAGCTTGAAGAGTCGAGCTCTCTCTCCCTCTGTATGTGTCGCGTCTGTTGATATCTCTCGGCCTCTTTATGTCTATTGATGCCCTTTTTTTTTTCCTGATCGCCAAGGGTCCGACCCCTTTTTATAGTGACGGGGCTATTTATAGAGGTCTTAGGGGGTGAATGTGCCCCCTAAAAATACTCCACGATGAGAGCCAACTTCCCCGCTACATGGGCGGTAACCAACCCACGTGCCTGCTAAAGACACGCCACGATGGGAGCTGGTCTCCCTTACGTGTGGGCAGTGATTGGTCCCTTAACCAAGGCGGTTATAACTGAGACGCGGGTTTCAGGTCGACGCGCCTTGATGCTGAGGCGCGGGTGTCAGGCCGACGCGCCTTGATGCTGAGACGCGGGTGTCAGGCCGACGCGCCTTGATGCTGAGACGCGGGTGTCGAGCCAACGCGCCTTGATGCTGAGACGCGGGTGTCGAGCCAACGCGCCTTGATGCTGAGACGCGGGTGTCGAGCCAACGCGCCTTGATGTTGAGACGCGGGTGATAGTCCCTCGCGTCTAGAGCTTGAAACTTTGCTTTTCAATGGCTTGTCCTCCAGTAACTTTTGGACAGCCTACAGAACCCCCTCCAAAGTTTTCGATATTCCGCAGTTAACTGGGACGGATTTCGAAATACTTTGGACTCTAGCTGAATTCACCTTCATGGCTGGACTGTTAATGCTCCGGGTTTGATCTATTCTGGAGTTGGTCTTCGTGAGTGTACTGTTGAACTCTTTGAAGCCACCAGAGTTGATCATGTTGAGTGTCTAGATGCACAGTCTAAACCTCCCCGATTGCTTTTAGTCTGTCACGGGAGTGCTTTAAGCCAGGAGTGGTTGGTCTTCTGCTTGGGCCAGTGTACTGTTGAACTGATTCGCAGAAGCAGGGACTGAACGCGGGTTCCTTTTTGAAAAGCAGAGATGGTACTGCTTTAAAGACGCGATTTCTGTAGGGTGCATCCTTTGGCAACGAAAACGCGCCTGATCTTCTATGAGGCAGACGCGATGCTCTGCTGAAGACGCGAACTTCGGAGAGACGCATCTCTTGAGTATAGACGCGATTGTCTGGGCGCATTTATGGCGATGCTGACGGGGCATATCCATCGAAGAGACATGGCCGTCGGGTGCGAGTCCGTGCCACGTCATGATTGCGCTGCCAGTTGGCCTGGGGAACCGACGGGATTTCACCTTTTGGCGCGCGGATTTCCTGGCTCATTAAATGATCCGTGCCACGTGTCGAGCGACGATTCGCTGCAGAGTCGTGGCGCATGATCTTCTCTGTGCGTTAAAGTGATTTTGTTCCACGCGTCGAACAGAGATTCGCCGCAGAATTCATCGGGCCATACGCTGCGTATCTTCGCGAATCCTTGTGCCTATAAAAGGCCACAGTTGGGAAGATTCCTCTTCTTCTCCGAACGCACTCGCTGATAAAATTAAGAAAGAGAATTTCCCCTTCTGTTCATCCGTTTAGCAATGGCACCCAAGACCAAGCCGACTGCTTCTTCTTCAAAGGCGACCGTCGCCGAGGCCCGGAGGGGTAGCTCCTCCTCTGCGCAGGATGTTGTTCTCCAAGGTCTCCAAGGTAAATGCCTTTTAGGCGTGAATTTCACCATTAAAGGAAGTTGAAAGAACCCTTAAGAACCCTTAACACACAAATTTAAATCGTGTTTGATTCCCAGATGCAGTCTTTGGGTTGATAACCGAGGCGCGGGTTTGATGACCCGGTGCCATTAGGTCCTGCCTTTTGGACCCTTCACTTAGAATATTTCTAATTGTGAAGGGTTTAAACGCGGACTTTGATCCTTGCGTTCTGCAACATCAGCGCTGGTTCTTACGGTCTGACGCCTGAGTCCAAGTACTTGAATCTCATAAGTATTGGTTTGCAAAATGCAAATCTTGCAGGTTTGAGGAGTGAGTGCAACCTCTGGGAGAGAGAGGGACTTCTTTGTACTCCTTAATTGTAATGCTCAATCTCATGGTATAAGAGAGCGTCTGGACTGTAACACTCAATCTTATTGTATAAGAGAGCGTTTTGTATCACTTTCATTTGCCTGGATCATCAATAAAAGTTACATTTTTCTTTTTGCCTCTTTCAGTGTCTTGAACTTTTTGTGTTCAGTTAGACTCATAGAAGCAAAAGAATCTTTGACTTGGTTAAATTTATGATGATAACTTTAATAAGTCAAATTTTGTAAGAAAAGATCCTATTTCAGGAACTCTCACAATACTGTCAGAGGTGTGATGTTAACTTGACAGGGATGAAATGACTTTTTGGTGGACCTGCCACTTTGTAATAGAAAGTGACAAGTAGAATTTGGTACCCCAGGGAGGGTGAACTCTGATCAGAGGTTTAGAATTAACTTAATCGAGTTCAGCTGGGGATTTGATGAAAACACTGTTAATTGGTGTAATATTAACCTAACAATGTTTTTAGGTGGACCTGTTATTCTATTGAAGAGAATAACAAGTGAGATTAGACTCGTGGAGAGTCTAGGAAGGTTTGTTACCATCAGAGGTATGATACTAACTTGACGGGTTGAAAGTGGTCTTGTCGGAAGTGTAATGTTAACTTGACAAGGATGCGAGTCAGAGGTGTGATATTACCTTAACTCAGAAGTATTTCAGTTTTGTTTAGGAAAAACTGAGAATGTCACTGCCATAGGTGTGATGTTTAACTTAACAGTGAGGTAATGCTAGAGGTGTAATGTTGAACTTAGCATTAGTCATCTCGACTTAGACAAGGAAGTCGAGGAAAGTCATGGCCATAGGTGTATTGTTGAACTTAGCGATGACTTAGATGCTAGAGGTGTAGTGTTAACTTGGCATCATTCATTTCAGCTTCGATATGGAAGACTGAAGAAAAGTGACTGTCAGAGGTGTAATATTAACCTGGCAGAAACTTGAAGTACTGCTTAGAGGTATAATGTTAACTTAAACAGTAGTTTTGTCAGAGGTGTGATATTAACTTGACAAGAATTGGCTTGAGCCGAAAACAGTTTGAGGACTTGTCATTCTATGGATGAGAATTGACAAGTGAGATTTGAAGTGCCAGAGGTGTAGTGTTAACTTGGCAAAGTGTAGAGTTGACAAGCAAGATTTGTACTCTACAAGGGGTATCTCATTACCAGAGGTATGGTGTTAACTTGGCAACGATTGTTTTTTTTTTGTGGTCCTACCATTCTGTGGATGAGAATTGGTAAGGGATTTTGGAGGAAAGAGTGGAATCAAGTCCACTTAGGATTTTTAGCAAACCCCTAGCTATCAACGGATTTGAGGTGCCTTTACCAACTACCGTTTGAGTTGGGCTAGCCATGCTATTCCCCTCAGCATGATGAGTTGTCAAAGACTTATGTTGGGCTTAAAAGCCAACATTTTCCTCTATCCTTAGCCGTCGGAGGCGTCGGATCAAATGGGAACGTGTCCCTTAGGATTTTTAGCAAATCCTCAGCTGTCAACGGGTTTGAGGTGCCTTTACCAACTACCGTTTGAGTTGGGCTAGCCATGCTATTCTCCTCAGCATGATGAGTTGTCGAAGACTTATGTTGGGCTTAAAAGCCAACATTTTCCTCTATCTTAGCCGTCGGAGGCATCGGATATTAATGAAGAAGCTCTTCTTGTTTTGATCAGAGGTGTATTTTTAACTTGATCAGCGGAAGAATACCATCTAAGGATAGTACTTCTTCAGGAATCTGCCATTGATTGGCATCATAAGTGTATCGCCATTCGAGGTTATGAGGCGATATGATCCATTCGAGTAGACTGACTCTACCACAAATGGTCCTTCCCATTTGGGTTGAAATTTTCCTTTTGTCTTGTGCGTCATCACCATGGGTCTTCTGACGGCTAAGACAAGATCGCCTTTCTTGAAAGTTCGTACTTTAACTTTCTTGTTGAAGGTTCTGGTGATTCGAGCTTGGTAGAGCTCGATTTGCTGTTGGGCTTGCAGACGCTTGTCGTCTAAGGCCTCCAGTTCCTGGAGTCGCTGTCGATGCTTCTCCTCTGTCGTCATCTCCGCTGTCAAGGCGACGCGTAGAGATGGAATTTGGATTTCCAGGGGAAGCACGGCTTCACATCCGTATACCAAGGAAAACGGCGTGGCCTTTGTCGGGGTTCGTACTGTTGTGCGATAGGCCCATAAGCATTCGCCTAACTTGTCGTCCCAGTCGCGTTGACTCTTCGAGACGAACTTTTTGAGAAGCTTGCCAATAGTCTTGTTGAAAGCTTCTGCGAGGCCATTAGCGGCAGGATAGTATGCCGTTGAGGACACACTCTGGATTCTGAACTTAGCGCAGAATCTCTGGAATGCCTGGCTGATGAACTGGGGTCCATTGTCATGGACAATCCGCCGAGGTACACCGAAACGGTAAATAACGTGATGTTTAACGAACTTGATCACGTTGGACGACTTCACCTCCTTCAAAGGAATGGCTTCGGCCCATTTGGAGAAGTAATCGGTTATTGCTAGAATGAACCGATGTCCCTTTGATGATGGTGGGCTGATAGGACCAACCACATCCATCCCCCACATTTCAAATGGCCATGTAGAAGTCGTAGAGTGGAGGTACCCTGGTGCTTGATGGATAAAATCGCCGTGCACTTGGCAGGCGTGACATCTCTTGGCATAAGTGACGGCATCAGCAATCATCTTGGGCCAATAATAACCCAATCTTTGAAGTCGATGTGCCAGTTTTGGGCCAGGTTGATGGGCTCCGCACGTACCGTCGTGGGCCTCTTTCAATACCTCCTGGGCCTCTTTTGGTGAGAGGCACCGGAGTAAGATCCCGTCATGCGACCGACGATACAATGTTCGTGTAATCGCATTATAGTAAAACTTAGGGGCTTTCCTTCGAATGGCAGCCGCCTCTTTGGCGTCCTCAGGCAGGATGCCGTACAAGACATAGTCGATGTAGGGGAATCGCAGTCTTTAAGCTCCGGATGGGCCGACAATTCCAGCACTTCTCTGCCTCGACAATCTCCCTTTGACTCCTGATAGTCCTCGAGAGTATTTTTCGGGCAATGCAAGTCGTGGCTGTAGACGAATATTTTCTCCATTGCTCCAGCTGGAAGAGCTAGGGAGGCTGCAAGGGAAGCGAGTGCATCGGCGTGCGCATTTTGCCTGCGCGGTACATGGTCGATGTAGAAGTTAGCAAACCCCTCGGCCAGGCGGATAGTTGCGTTGTAATAGGGTACTAAGTCTTCATGTCTGACTTCGTACTCCCTGCGAATTTGGCTGACGATGAGTTTAGAGTCACCGTATGCCTCTAGATTTTTAACGCCAATCTCATCGGCGAGCTGGATCCCGATCAATAGAGCATTGTACTCTGCCACATTGTTGGAACAAGGCTCCGTTAGCGAGACAGCTCGGGGGATCACATAATTTTGTGGGGAGACAAGTACTACTCCTACCCCCGCCACTACGTGTCCCTTGGGGCTTGTCCTTGATGCACCGTCAAAGAAAAGTTGCCACACTTGACTTTCGAACGATGTCTGAGTCAGGTAGACCTCGGCCACTTCGTCTGGGAGATCCTCGTAGACTTTGGCTGCCCTCGGATCTGGGTGTTCAGCTAGGAAGTCTGCCACCGCTTGTCCCTTAATGGCTTTCTGCGGCAGAAAGTGCATATCATACTGGGATAGCAACATGGCCCATTTTGCCAGCCGGCCATTTAGTGAAGAAGGCTTTGTCATAAGTAACCTCAGGGGGTTGACTTTTGATATGACATTTATAGTCTGGCCTACCAGATAGTGTCGCATTTTCTGAATGGCGCACACTAGTGCCAAACATTCCTTCTCGATCGGGTTGTACCGATGTTCGGCTCCGATCATTGTTCTACTCAGATAGTAGATTGCCTGTTCTCGTCCTTCTTCATCATTCTGAGCTAGTAGAGCTCCCAAAGAATGGTCCATTGCCCGGACGTACACTAGGAAAGGCTTTCCGGACACCGGGGCTGCAAGGACTGGTGGTTGGGTGAGGTATTGTTTGATTCCTCAAACGCTTGTTGGCAAGCATCGTCCCAAATGAACGAGACACCCTTCTTCATCAACTTAGCGAAGGGCTGGCATCTTCCGGAGAGGTTTGAGATGAACCTGCGGATGTACGCCAATCGACCCTGTAAACCCCTAAGTTCCTTGAGGTTTCTCGGGGGTTGCATCTCTTGGATAGCGCGGACTTTTTCTGGATCCAAATGGATTCCTGTGGAAGTCACAACAAATCCTAGGAATTTGCCACTGGCTACCCCCAGGAAGGACTTGGTGGGGTTCATCTTCAACTGATGAGCCCGCATGATGTCGAAGACCACCTTCAGATCAGCTATGTGATCTCCTTTAATGCGACTTTTCACCGCAATGTCATCGACATAACATTCCACCATTTTGCGCATTTGCTGATGGAAAATGGCATTCATGGCCCTTTGGTAGGTTGCCCCCGCATTCTTCAGTCCAAAAGGCATGACAGTATAGCAATATACCCCTAGAGGAGTCCTGAAGGAGGTATGCTTTTCATCATCAGGATACATTTTGATTTGATTGTATCCGAGAACCCGTCCATGAAGGACATTCGTTCGAATCCACAAGTATTGTCAATCATAACATCTGTGATTGGCAATGGGAATTCGTCTTTGGGGCAGGCCTCGTTTAGATCGCGAAAGTCGATGCAGATCCTGATCTTCCCGTTCTTCTTGGAAACGGGGACGATGTTGGCTACCCAGTCGGGATGTTGTTCTTCCCTGATGAAGCCAGAATCAATAAGTTTTCTGACTTCTGATTGAATTGCCTCCATTATTTCTGGGCGAAACCGTCGCTATTGTTGTTTGACAGGCTTTACGTCCGGATTGATGTTGAGGCGGTGCATGGCCACGTGAGGATCAAGTCCTGGCATGTCCTCATAATTCCAGGCGAAGACGTCTATATACTCTTGTACAAGAGATATTAGATCCTTCTTCTCTGAAGGTGACAGGCCGTCACTTATGAAGATGGGCTTAGGGTTAGCCTCATCTCCTAGGTTGATCTGAACAACCTTGTCTTCTGTGGGTGGCTCTCGCTGTTCAAAGCGGGTATCCCAAAGAGCATTTAAATATTTGATCCAAGGATCTGTATCAGATTGGATCATTTCTTCATTTCCATCTTCCAGGTGGCTTGTCGAAACCATGTTCACTGAAAGTTCCTTGAAGATGTTGCCGACACTGACATCTGACTCCCAAGATGATGTGTCTGAAGAGTAATCGTTGCTCGGCGATTCTTGAGAATCGGAGGCTGATGGGACGGAGTTGATACATAGCCCAACCCCCGGCGCGTCCGATGATAATAATCGGGGGCCTTCCCTTTCGGCACAAAGGATCGAAGTAGCGTTCTTCTTCCTTTGCCGAAGTTCAACCCGGGTCTGTTGGTTAGATCATACCCTATGCACTTCATCATTTTGAGCGCTTTTGGTTCATAATGACTGAGCTGAGGGGATTCCTCCTCACTTTTCGATTCTTCGCGGGGCGTTGGTTCAGTCGTCATTCGCCCAAAAAGGATTGGTTTTGGCCTTTTCGTCTTGTCGGAACCATGAATATAGATTCCTGCGCATCACCATTATCCTGGTATGTCCCGAAAGATGATTTTATCGGTACATGCAATGATGTCAAAGCATCCATTGCCGACCAGATGTCATCGTCTACGTCGGTACTAGTATCCGACGGTATCGAATCGGATGCACACGCAGAAAAATACTCAAAGTCTAAATTCTCATTAATATACCAACCGCCTGCATCGTCGGTGGTATTATCAACATCGAGCTTATTAGTGCTCTTTACAAGTGGTTCCAACTTCCACAGGCACTCTTCTTGCTCGGGCTCAGTGTCAGCCTCATTACCAGAGTCTGGCACCTCCAGTTGCGGGGTTTCATCCACCGGATCCTGATATAGGAGGGAGTCCGTGAAATAATTTTCGACCCCCTTAAACGGATACCTTTTGGCAACCAACGTTTGCACCTTCCCACTCGCGTCAATGTATTTCATGACTTGGTGAAGAGTGGAGGGAACGATGGAGTTGCGGTGGATCCATGGTCGTCCCAGCAGCAGGTTGTAGGAAGTGTCGGCATCGATGACGTAGCACGTCACCTCTGACTTGAGGCTCCCAATCTGGCACTTGAGCTTGATCTTCCCATCGGACGGGTGCCGTTGGCATTGAACCCGTAGATGGTCGTCTGTGTAGGGCTCAGACGGTGGGTAGGGATGCCGAGGTGTTGCATGACTCGGCGGGGCATGATGCTCAATGCGGACCCTGGATCTACCTGAATGCGGTTCACCTCAGATGATCCGATATAACCTGTGAAGTACAGGGGTCGATCATGCTTCCCTTTAACTTGCATATCATCTGCCGTGAAGGTAATGCAGGGAGCATTCTGGGAGGTGTGGAGACAACTCTCTACATCTTCCTTCTTTGGCACCTGGGTCATAAAGACCTCAGCATTTGCCAGAGCTTCTTGTAGAGCCTCCCTGGTCGACTTTGATAGTCTTAGAAGCTCATACAGGGTGATCCGCGCCGGGATGTTGGCCAATTGAGCCAAGACATCAAAGCGGTAAGGCGTTGTGGATCCTTCCGCTATACCCTTTTGAAGAGCTCGAGAGAATCGAGTCTCTTTTTGTTTCTCCACTGGTGGCTTCGTGGAGGGCCTAGTTGGCTCTGCAGCCGGTTGTGGAGGGTTTGCCGCCACTTCGCCGTACTGCTTTAAGTAGGGCTGTCCTGAACGAGTCCCCGTCATTGGTTGGTTGGGCTCTGCGGCCAAGACCATTGTTTCCTCTTCTGAATCAGTCAGTGAGGGAACATCATCCTCTGCTTCTCGGGAGGAAGCACATACCACATGGCAGGACGAAGCTTTTGCCTTGCCTTTGGACTTCCTGTTGGTTACAGTAGTCCACTGCTGGCTGTCCACTAGGTCAGGGTGGACCCACATGATTTCCCCTTGAGGCGTAGGGACGGGTACCAAGCCCTTCTCCTGCTGCTGGTGAGGGTCTGTGTTGACCATTCTCAGCTCTCCTCTTGGGATAGGAGCTACCCCCGCAGGCGTTGGAGGTTGTCTCCCGAACTGGAGAACCGACGTCATGTTGGCTGTCACCTCCTTCTATTCTGGTCGAAGTTTCAACACCTCCGCGTCAATCAGAGCCTGAAGGATGTCCTTGAAGACGTAGCAGCTTTTGGTAGGGTGTCCCAACATCCTGTGGTACAAGCAGTAGTTGGGGTTGTTGGTCTTGCCGACTTACTGAGGGCGCCTGGCCTCAGGGAGCTTCAGTCGTTTGCTTTTGTTAAGTAGCTTGAAGAGCGAATCGACATGTTCCTCCTTGAAGGAATACTGCTTGTTGGCGCGGGGTTGGCTTGAAGAGCCACTCGCCTTGGCTGGTTGAGGTTTGGTGGGAGATTTGGTCTCCGTCGCCAAATTATCCTTCCGCTTTGTCTGGAGGGAGGTGTCTGGCGCTCGCCTAGTTGACCTCTCCGGCCGCGGCTTGCCTTCTTCTGCCCTGACGCGGGCAACAATCTCCTCAGCCTGTTCACCTTGTTGGACTAATTGTTTCCAGGTGCGGCTTTCAGCAACTCCTATTTGAGCAAGGAGTGAGGTTTGGAGGTTGTGGCGGCATGTTTCCACCAGGGTGGCCTGGGTCATACCGCTTGGACGCCGGAGTGCCACGTTCCGAAATCTTTCCACGAAAGATTTGACGGACTCTCCCTTTCGCTGTCTCGTAGCTAACAGGGTGGGCATTGTGACCTCAGAGTCATCTTCGAAGAGCGTGTTAAGAACAGCTTCTCCAAGTCGCCCCAGTTCTTGATAGAACCTTCCGGGAGTTTCATGAACCACTCAAAGGCCAACCCTTTCAGGGTGCCGATGAACAGTCGCGCCAGGATGGCGTCATTATCTACTACATTCCCGGTTTGGGATTTGAAGTAGTAGATGTGCTGATTAGGGGACCCCTTCCCATCAAAGGCTTGGAGGGTTGGAGCCTTGAACTTAGGAGGGTACGGGACTAAATCCCACTCAGCTGGATAGGGCCGGACCACTCCAGCTTCTTGGAGGTCTTTGCGACTGGCAAGGGCATTGAGGCGTTCCTCCAATTGACTCATCCTTTTAGCATGAGCCTTCCCTGGGTCTCGGTCGCCCTTTGACGAGGGTTTGGACGAGCCAGAAGTAGATCGAGGCTTCTCTTCAGAAGGCTCGGAAGATGAGCTTCCTCCCTTTCTCTCTCTGTCCCTCGGCCTCCTAGGAGGAGATCTCCTCCTGTCTTCGAGCAGCTGTGCAAGCGCCAGCTTGATAGCGTCGATAGATTTCTGTTGAGACACAATCATCTCCATTTGTCTCTTTTGGATCTGTTCCAGACGTCTAGCTGTCTCATCAGGAGTGCCTGTCATGTAGGCAGAGGTCTCCTTCTCAACGGAGGAGTTTGAAGCCCCTGATTCCACTACGGCGGAGTGGAAATCGTTCACTTTAACGCCATGGGCTAAGGCATTATAGTCAACCGGGGGAATGGCCCCAGTCCGGGTGTGAGTGTGTCGATACACTCCTTCCGGTTCAGAGTCAGACTCATCTGAGCTGACTGCAAGTCCTTTTCCCTTGTTTCTGCTTGTCATGTTCGCAGTAAGCTCCGGGTATTCAACGTCAGAGAAGATTCTCCTTCTATGGGAGCGCCTTCTTTTGGCTGACGGGGGAATCGAGGTCAGCTGTCTAACTAAAGACTGCTGGTGCACACTCGACTCGCAACGGCACTCCGAGAGCATGGAGATGAGCCGTTGGCAGCAGCAGGATGAAGTGACCTGGTGGGCACTTCTTTTCTTTGTTAAATAATCCCTCAAATCCATGGAAGAGGGATCCAAGAGACTAGCCTCACAACGTCGAAGACGGGAGACATCCATGTACTGTGCAGAATGGACGCAGTCTTCAGGGACGCGGTTTTCGCGTCGCGGCTGTGGAACGCGCGTCTGGCGTCTCTGTTGAGATGAGACGCAGGTCTCGCGCTGATGCCTGGTGCGTCCGGGCAGAGACGGGTGAGAGAGGATGGGCTGCTGGGCCCCACGCCTATGGGCTCGTGCCTCTTGCGCTTGACGAGGCGTAGAGGTCTCACATTGGCGTTTGATGAGTTGGTCCTCGGAGGACCTAACTGGAGGAATCTCGCGTTTGGGATGCCAAACGCGGACTTCACGTACTGGATGCGGCGTGGGCAAGGCGCGCGATTGTACGTCGCGTCCAGCCTCAGTTAGACAACCGACGGTTCCAACTTGGAGCTGACGCGCACGTCTCCTCTGTCGACGCTCAGCATTTCGGTTGCGTCGCGGAGGAGGAGAGAAACCGACAACATCCTGATGCTGAACATCAGGGGTTTTTAACCACGCGGGTCCTCTGAGGGACACTGACGCGGGTCTTTTGTGCGACGCAGTTGGTCGCAGCAGCAGTCGCGCGTGAGACCACGCTGGCCTTCTGAGAGGGTTGATGCGGGTCTTCTGTGCACAAGGGACCGTAGCAGTGGCGCCCAAGAGCGCCTCAGTTCGAGCTTCGGAGTTATTCCCCGCCGAGACCCTGTGACAGACACGGGTCTTTGGGCTCTTGGAGCCAGAAGAGAGGAACTCTTCGTACTTCGCCTGGTCGAACTCGACAACGAGCGATTCGACCATCTTTCCTTATGGTGGACGTCATCTTGCGCCACTACCTGTTCATCAGTAACGAAGGTAGTCCCCAGCGGAGTCGCCATCTCTTGTTGGACACGGAAAAAGAAGGAGGTGTAAAATTTTCTTGAATCAGATGAAAAATTACAACAGACTAATCTTCCGGTTACAAGGGAGGGAGGATGTGAAGCTTGAATCCCCCTTTGTTTAGTGCTGGGTTCTTCGTGTGGCGGTGGAGAGTGAATCTTGTTCTCCGTTGACCAGATGACCGTCTAGACCGTCAAGGGATCTTCTCCTTGGCAGGTAGAAGGAGTAACTCAGCCCCGTCTACCAAAACTCTAAAAGAGAAGGTAGGCGAAGAGCAACTTGTACGCAGCAAGTTAGCTTGAAGAGTCGAGCTCTCTCTCCCTCTGTATGTGTCGCGCCTGTTGATATCTCTCGGCCTCTTTATGTCTATTGATGCCCTTTTTTTTTCCTGATCGCCAAGGGTCCGACCCCTTTTTCATAGTGACGGGGCTATTTACAGAGGTCTTAGGGGGTGAACGTGCCCCCTAAAAATACTCCACGATGAGAGCCAACTTTCCCGCTACATGGGCAGTAACCAACCCACGTGCCTGCTAAAGACACGCCACGATGGGAGCTGGTCTCCCTCCTTACGTGTGGGCAGTGATTGGTCCCTTAACCAAGGCGGTTATAACTGAGACGCGGGTTTCAGGTCGACGCGCCTTGATGCTGAGACGCGGGTGTCAGACCGACGCGCCTTGATGCTGAGGCGCGAGTGTCAGGCCAACGCGCCTTGATGCTGAGACGCGGGTGTCAGGCCGACGCGCCTTGATGCTGAGACGCGGGTAACGCGCCTTGATGCTGAGACGCGGGTGTCGAGCCAACGTGCCTTGATGCTGAGACGCGGGTGTCGAGCCAACGCGCCTTGATGTTGAGACGCGGGTGATAGTCCCTCGCGTCTAGAGCTTGAAACTTTGCTTTTCAATGGCTTGTCCTCCAGTAACTTTTGGACAGCCTACATGTTCGTCTTCCGTATCGCTTTCCGTGTCTTCCACCTCCTTACCAACAATCTCCTCTTCGCTTTCTTCCTCTTCATGGCAGTATTTTGGTTCATCGATGAACTCCCCGAACGGGTCGTTTGTATCAAGCTCATCCTCTGACCCGTAGCGAGGGAACGCTTCAGAACTATACATCCAATTATCATTAGATGATTGGCTTCTTTCCGGTGAAGACGGTGGAGAAGGCATTTTTGAATCTGTTTCCAAATATTGAAAGAAACGAATTCGAGCAAAACCTATTTAGTATGTTTATAATCCTGTAATGATGACCCTTTATATATTTTTAATCCCGGAATTCCAAAAGGTTTAAGCTCTCAAACAACGTGAACATGTCCTAAATTTATTTTCTGCCCTTTCCCACAAATTGTATACTTTCCAGGTGACTGTTCAATTCTCAAAAACAGTTAAAAAGTTAATACAGTCTTACATCAAGTTACTTTGTACTTTGAACACGTGAAGATTATTATTGTTTTAATATCTTATGGTAGAAAAATACCGGGAGGATTATGTTTACGATAACATAAATTAATGAAGTTAATTAAATTAAAACATACGTAAAGGGCTATGTGTACAAAATCTTTGGTCTCCCGATTATGGAAGTGCGACCAAAGTCGCATTTGGATCTGATAAATGATTCATTAACTGCGACCGCGATCATTGTCTCGATTACAGTATCACAATATAAGGAAACGATGTAAGTCAAACAGTTCATGACTGTGACTTTTGGTCGCATTACAACTTCTGAACTCATATTTGTTTCTAATATCAATACGAATTAGTAAATTGCACTGTGTAACAGAAGTAGATTGGAAATAAAGAAATCTCAATGAATTTTATAATAAATAAATGTATAAAAATGTTTATAAATTAAATTAATAAAATAAACAGATCAATGAATTGCATTTATTTTACATTTATAAATAAAAATTGAGGTACATCAATGAATTGTCAACTGTCAGTCTTCAAATACCATCCTTCGTATAATTTTTGTTTCTTCATCCCAACTTTTCTCTCTATCTGCGAGTATCATGTATGCAAGCTCATTTCTTAGTCTCTGTACATCGGTAGCCGTCACAGTATCAATAGTTGATGGACTACCAAATGTTATACTTTCCATGTACTTGCATACATATACAACGCAATCAACACTGAAAATTATACAGAGTAATAATTAAATGAAATTAGATTTCTGTACTAAAAGAGAGTAGAAAATATGATAGGTAAACGTCACTAAAAAAATAAAATACCTGTTTGCTTGTTGGGGGCATCTTGTGTATTTTATATTTATTTTTTTCATTAATTTATTGAAATCAATTTCAAAAATCTGTAATAACCTTTCTTTCTGCAATGTCAATAAAAAAATATCAGTATTAATCAAATTAAATGCAAGTATTCAGTAATCGAAATATTAAAATTCAACTCACCATTATTCTTGCATCTCTTTGATAAAGCTTTAATATACAACTTGATTTTCAGCTGGGACCAAAGAGTTGTAAAAAATTCACTCTTGTGTATGACAATCAAATACCAACAAGGTCAGTGAAATCCGGGATCGTTGGCACTGTGTTTGTGATTGATCGGGAAGAACATGTACTGCACATCAACTGTCCAGTTTTTCAACAGCTGCTTGATGAAATAATCTTCAAGATCTCTACTTTTAGATACAACACCGTGCTGTGAACAATAAAAAAAATAAATTTCAAAATGAATTCAAAGTATAAAAAACATTATGAAAAACAGATGTTATTACGATAAGACAACAGACTGCGATCATGATCGCAGTGCTTTTTGGTTAACGTACTTTACGCTGCGACCTTGATTGCCATCACCGGCATCCATGTTTAATTTTTAAGCATTTCTTATGAACACCGTCTTTTATATTAATATATGCTGCGACCAAGGTCGCAGTGTTGTTATTGATTAAGACTATCGTCAGTAACTGCGATATAGGTCGCATCCGTTCAATACTAAAATGATATTCGTGGTGATTAGTTTAATCATCGACTGCGACCTAGGTCGCAGTACATTCGTTAGCTACCCCTCTTTTATATTAACATGCATAGCGACCAAGGTCGCAGTGTTGTTATTCATTAAGACTGCCGCCAGCAACTGAGACCAAGGTCACATCCTTTCAATACTAAAATGATATTCGTGTGGATTAATTTAATCATCAACTGCGACCTAGGTCGCAGTACATTCGTTATGCCTTATCAGCAGTAAAGACTACTCGTAGAATATTTAACGTTCAAAAATTTAATTCACTAAATTAATTAGGAAATTGATATTTCAATTAACCGTAAAGGAGAAAATAGATGTTTACCCAAGCTTCGCTCAGAAAGAATATACTTTTTAATCCTCCTCTTTTCTCTAGATGCTTCATGTAGAAATGAATTATATTCGCATCTAACTCTCTACTGAACATCAGGTCCTCAATGTCATTTTTCGCAATAATGATTCCGTTGTCGGTATCCTGATATGCAGTAGAACTACAAGATATTCAAAACAAAGTTAAGAATTATATTGTTCTTATATAAATATCTAATAGTTTTTGATATGATTTAAAATAAAATTAATTAACTTATTTAGAGAAGGCCTTGTCCAAGAAATTTTTTATGAGAGCTTGTTGATGGGGCTGCAGAATTCTGTATGTTGTGGTTCAGTTAATTCCCTAGTTTTTGGCTGAGTGTCAGAAATCTGTTCGTTGCCGAAACCAGTGGCAGAAGTCTGAGCAGCAGGCTGTGGAAGAGGATGTTCATTAATTTTCTTTCTCTGTTTTGGATAAACGAAGTCGGAGTCATCGCGATCTCTTTCAGCGCGCTTGCGTTCTTTGACTCCCCTTTCTATTGTTCCTTTAGAGTAATTCAAAACTTTTCTTTTTAAGGATTGCTTCTGAGCCGAAGTCTGTTCTTGAATTTTTTCTTCAGAAGCTCTATCTTTTTGGAGTTCAAGCATTTGTTGAGTTATATTTAAAGAAAAACTGGGAAAATTTTCCCAGAAATATTTACTATAAATTCAGAACCCTTGATTTCATCCTCTTCCAAATTTTTTTCTTCTTCTTTTCTGCCTGCTTCTCCATCTGCTCCCTCATCCTTTTCTGCTTCTTCTCCTCTTCTCCCTTCCTTCTCCTCTCCTATTCTTTCATCCTCTCCTTCCTCTCTTCCCCCTCTTTCTTCCTTTTCTCCTGCCTCTTCTCTCCTCCTCTAACTTCCTCATGTTCTCCTTTTCCTGCTCCTCCTCTTCTTTCCTCCTCTTCTCCTTCTCCTTCGTCTCCTCTTCCCTTCTCCTTTTCTCCTGCTCCTCCTCTTCCCTCCTCCTCTTCTCCTTCTCCTCCTCTTCCCTCCTCCTCCTGTCCTGCCCCTCCACTTCCCTCCTCCTATCCTCCTTTTCCTGCTCCTCTTCTCTCTCCTCCTCTCCTCCTTTTCCTTCTCCTCCTCTTCCTTCCTTCTCCTCTCATGCTCCTCCTCTTCCCTCCTCTTCTCTTTCTCCTTTTCTCTGCAGCAGTGGCTGCTCTCAATAGCTCTTCTTCTTCTTCTTTCACTTTTAATTTCCTCTGCTGCTTTTTTAATTTTTTTCTCTCTTCTGTCTCTTCTTTTTTTCTTTAATTCAGCCTTGAGTTTGTTCTCAGCCTCCATTTTTTTCAATTTTTCTTTCTAACTGATAAACATATTCTCTCAAGTACTGATTTTGATTCCTTAAAACTTCAATTTCTTCAGCTTGTTCATCCCGTGATGGTGGCAAATAACCTGCAATAGTTGGTTCTTTCTCACTCGTTCGTTCCTCAACTATTTCGGCTGCTTCTGACTCCTTTTCCACCGGGATGTTAGCTTCATTATGTGTATGTTCTTGTTCTCTTCTTCTTTTCTTCCTCCTCTTCTCCTTCAACAGGAAGGCCAATCATATTTTTTTCTTCATTAGAGATGTTGGCCATTCGATACAAAATCTGAAAAAAAATTTTAAACTTAAAACGCTATAGAAATCTTATAGTTAACTGCAGATGAATAAAACATTTAATATAATAGTTAACAAGGAACTGCGACCTAGGACGCAGTTATAAGCATTACATCAGATAAATAATTAAACTCTGTGACAATGGTCGCAACACAAAATAATGAAATAATTATAACTGCGACCATGGTCGCAGTTTATTTACAACTATATATCAAAAGAATGCGACCATGGTTGCACACAATTGTACTGCACATAAAATGAACTGCAACCGAGGTCGCAGTTCATTTAAATTATTAAAATTTTAATCAACAGAATATGGTATTTAATATTTAAAAACTTACGATATGTGCGTAAAGCACATTTAGATCAACTTCAAGCAGAGCTCTGCTAATATTTTGGAGGTCCCATCTTACTGCGCGTGGGGTTTGTTCTCCAAACCAGACCTCGGCTCAAAAATAAGAGCCCTCTCACAGAGCCAATACTGCAAAATTCATAATTAAATTAGTTTACACAAATATTCATAAGATATCGGGAAATTTCATACAATGTTTGACAAATTTGATATTCGTACTTACAATAATTTGCACGGAGCATCCTTACAGCTCGTACATGGTGTGCCTGAAGATGTCCATTGATTCAATCAGGAATTATCAAACAACTTTTGCCCAACATATTATCCTCATCAGCTGCATATTGACAATCTGTTCCACAATATACACGGCACCGTGCATTTACTGCCAAAAAAGAATAGAGTGGCCGACATGTATAGGATGATTATTGTCGTAAAGTCTTGAGCTGCAAGTCTTTGTCTGTCTCTTATAATTTCATTTAAAGTCACTTGCTGCTCAAGCTGTTCATCCTTGGTCACATCTAATTCACTCCTCCTTCTTTTCTTGACCAGAAGATCATCCAAAGCTTATTCGATAGATACTTTCGTGATCTTCTTTATATTTGAGAAATAATATTTTATAACCCCTCTGTCCTTCATTGTACATATTTTATTCATAATAAAATTCGCCCCAATGATAGGTAACCAAAGTTAGGGCCACATCCTCCACTGTTAACTCAATCTGTTTGCCCCCAATTCTAAAGGTCCTTGTATTCCTATCATACTGGTCTAAAATTCTCAGTACACTAATGTATGATTTTAGACCTTTTTCAGCTCCAAATTCCTTATTGTAGAAGGCCATAAAGATGGGCTAAATGGGGTCTTCTTTATCGCATCTATGAAATCGCCCTGAATGTGCTTTTTGAATTTCTTAATGAATTCGCACATAGGTTTTAGGCTCGATCTCAGAGGACGAACCTTCACTTGTTGTTTACCTATAGATGAAGAAACATTAAAAACTTTAGTTTAATGTTTATTTAAAAATTAAAAGGGAATAAAAATAAATGATTTTTTAAAACACTGCGAACAAAGGTCACATACATCTACAACGAAAATTTAAACAATTGCGACCCAGATCGACAGAGAAGGGAATGAAAAGCAAATGATGCTTAAAACACTGCGACCAAGGTCGCATACATCTACAATGCAAATTTAAACAACTACGACCCAGGTCGACAGAGAAGGGAATGAAAATAAATGATTTTAAAACATTGCGACCAAGGTCGCAGAACAATACAACGCAAATTGAAACAACTGCGACCCATGTCGTCAGAAAAGGGAAAGAAAAACAAATTATTGTAAAAAAAACTACGACCAAAGTCGCATACATCTAAGACAAAAGTTAAACAACTGCCACCCAGGTCGTTAGAATAGGGAATGAAAAACAAAGGATGTTTCATATACTACGACCAAAGTCACATACAACTACAACGCAAAGTTAAACAACTGCAACCCATGTCGTCAGAAAATGGAATGAAAAACAAATGATGTTTAATATACTGCGACCAAGGTCGCATACATCTACAACGCAAAGTCAAACAACTGCGACCCCGTTAGACTTAAAGGGTATGAAAAAAATAAATAATTTTTAAAACGATACGACCAAGGTCGCATACATCTACAACTCTAATTCAAACAACTGCGACCCAGGTCGATATAAAGGAAATGAAAAAAAATTTGTTAAAACGCTACGACCAAGGTCGCATACATCTATAACGCTTTTCCAAACAACTGCGACGATGGTAGACAGAGAAGGAAATCAAAAAACTTGAAAAAAATTGGACCTTTGTCGCTGTGTTACAAAATTATAAATTTAAAAAGGTATTCATGATCTTAAGTTTGAGAAACTCTCTCTTATTTGCGATCATGGTCCCAAGTTTTCAAAAAAAAAAAGTGACAGAAACGGAATAAAATCTGGAAAAAAAATTATAACTATTAAAATCCACGAACCCTAAAAAAATTTGCTTTTGTTTCGCCATTACCTTTTTCCGCGGATGATTTCTTTGGCGCCATATGTAGCCAATATATTTTTAAAAAACTGAGAAAATTTGTGAAACAATAGAACTAATCTCTTTAGAATGATCAGGTGAAATTTTAGATCTGTAATTTTTTTTGAAAGGAAATGTTTTACATAAGGTAAAAGTTTGTGAGGGAGGGTATTTTCGTCATATATAATGTTGAGGTGACTGATAGTAATTTAGGCGGGATTTCTCAGGTTTTTGTCCGCCGAAATTAATGACAATTTCGTGGCTATTATGTTGCCACGTCCCGCCGGCTGAGAAACTCTCTCAGCCGTCAGTTGAGTTACAGTAACCCATATATATATATATATATATATATATATATATATATATATAGAGAGAGATAGACTTGTATCCTTTCAAAAGGATTTGATCCCGGATCCTTCCCACTCAAATTCAACACTCCAACATTCGAGTACAAGATCCACTCCGTTGAAGTTGATCTATACTATTTCAAGTATCTATAAACCAAAAATCAAGTGTTTTAAATACTTTTTGCCCATCCATCAAGCAACGCAAAATGGACGGCCGAAATTAGTGAGTTGGTTAGATCTATGTCTTTAGACATACAAATTCTCGATCCGGCCATTTCATTATGATCTAAACATTTAAAAACCCCTATAAACTAATTTTTGTTAGATTTCAAATGTTCTACACCGTTAAACTAACCAACTCACTATTTAGGCCGTCCGTTTTTCCCCTACTTGATGGATGGGCAAAAAGTATTTAAAACACTTGATTTTTGGTTTATAAATACTTGAAATAGTATAGATCAACTTCAACGGAGTGGATCTTGTATTCAAATGTTGGAGGGTTGAATTTGAGTGGGAAGGATTCGGGATCAAATCCTTTTGAAAGGATACAAGTCTATATATATATATATAATATATATATATATATATATATATATATATATATATATATATATATATATTTATATATATACACATGTGACCATTTGCTTTATTTTCCTGTATGAGTACTTGTATCATTTCATGTGATCATCTAACTTATTTTACTAGTGTGATGACATGTATTTCTTAATGAGACATTGGTGAGTGCTCATCCTATTTAGTTAGTTCATATGAGTGTTTATCAATAGCATTACATGTGTGAAGGATTATTACTTTTGATTCTAAGCTAGTTGTCGAACACCTTAGACTGTGACTTGATTTGATCTTAAGAATAGCCTGATTCACATTTGTAGATTTATTTAAGGTATTATTAGACATTTATTTGATGATGTTTCAGAGGAGAATTCATTTGGATAATAAAGATGGATTAAATAATTTGTACCTTATTTAGGAGATTGTTTTCTCTTGATGCTTGAATTTCAACTTAAGATTTACATGAGATCTTGATTTACATTTAGATGAGATAAATATAGTTGAGTTCTGATCATACTGGAGAATGCTTTACCTTGATTATGATCTATCACATAATACTGATTTTGAATTATTAGTTGTAAGTATTTTATTTTGATCTATTCTCTGATCAATTATCTGAGTTGTAATGTTTATTGATATCCAGATTTGAGTACAAAGACTTTTTAGATTTCATGTAGCTTGAGGATGTCTCACTCCTTAGTTATTATCTTGATTGGGATTGGAAGTATTGGTGATGTAAATTAAACTATAATTATATTTAGATCTTGGATTTGACTAGTTCATGATGGTAGTTATATGAGTTGATATCTGAGTGACCTTATCAGTAGATTTGATTATTCTTATTGATGGTAAAACACATGAAAGTGTGGTTAGATATTGATGATTGATTAATTTGGAGATTCTTTATTAAAAGAATGAGATATTGGACTTGGATTTGTTAGTAGACTCGATTGAGTTGGAGTTGACCTTGGTTGAGAAGTAGACATAGATTGGTTTGATCGACCTGGTGGCATGTATATGCATAATTGACCAGTTACTTGGATTTTTGGATCTTGTGTTTGAACTTAATGGAAGTGAGAGTGTATGATGGTTTTAATTAAGATTGGATAGTGATGATTAGTTAGATATAGATGAGTATGTATTTTATATATTGGGACTTGGATATATCGATGACATTGAGGATCTGAGTTGATTAAATATTTTGCCCGGATTATTCTATTCATGCCAGCAGGTCATTACTTATTCTAAATATCATGATTTGCCTGAAGAACTTGACTAATTATACTTGGCACCTACCTGAAAATTATAATGTCTATGTCACTATAATTGCTGGGAAAATATGGTATATGGTAACAACACTCTCATGTTATACTTGATACATGTCCTGTTATACAGGTATCCTGTTCACTGACATTATATATCCTGTTATACTGGTACCCTGATTATACATGTTGATGTTGTTACCCACCGAGTTATCCCAGTGGTTTAGGTAACATGTGGATTAAATAATTTAGATAAACTAATAACATGATATTAAATAACTTAAACTGGGATTGGGGAAATTGATGGAGGAGACAACATTTGTATTTTGGGTGGACCTAGGATATAGGTTGTGCAACCAAAAGAGGGTTCCACTATAGGGTTCCCATGGGGTGACTGGCACCCCGTCCTTTTCTTGTTCCTATTATACATGTTCCTGACTATCTAGCGGTAGGGCCTGGTTCAGTGCCAGGAGTCTAGGCCGTGGTCCTGGGTATGTACGGGACCCACCTAAAGTAAGGACAATGTATCCAACTGATAAGTTTCAATAACTTAGGACCCTGA
>JAVJIF010013066.1:0-103027 GCA_038442645.1 Agave tequilana | reverse complement strand
TATTGAAAGTTACTGGGAAAGAATTGTTAGACCGTAACACCATGTACAGTCCTATTGTTCATCGTATACACGATTACTGATACTGTTTATTGTTATTATTCACCGTGTATACGATTACTATTGACTGTTATACTGTACTGTTACTGTCACTGTATCGTCCTAGTACTCTAAGTAACATGGATACTGATTGTTTTAACTGAATTGAATAATAATGTAAATGGACAACTTACACTGGGATTGAAAAAAATTATAGAGGAGACAATATCTGTATTTTGGGTGGACCTAGGATACAGGGGTTGCGCAGCTGAATTAGGTTCTACTGCAGGGTTCCGAGGGATGACTGACATCCCATCTGTTTATTGTTCCACAGTATTACTGTGAGTATTATTTCACAGTGATATTATAAGTACTGTTACTGTTACTATTACTGACTACCTAGCGGTAGGGCCTAGTTCAGCGCCAGGGCATATGGGCTGTGGTCCTGGGTATGTACGAGACCCACCTAAAACATTGACAATGTTTCCAATCAATCAGTTTCAATAACTTAGGAATTTAATTGACACGCGTGATAGGCATAGTATTGTAAGTTCACCTAGAGGGGGGGTGAATAGGTGATGGCTAATCTAATGGTCACTTAATGTCAAATAATGCAAATAATGCGGAAGCTAAAAATAATTATGACCTAATTACAACTTTTACACTATACACTATGTATAACACAAGAGTGTTGCCGAATTCCCCGTGAAGGGCTCTGGACAAACTCCTCTAGATTCCCCTTGAATGGGTTGAGGTGTCGCGTTGGCTCTCTTAGTTGAATACAAGTGTTAGTCACAATCCAAGCAATATATCAATATGAGCACAAGGAATATATCATGTATATAAAGATGAACACAATAAATAACATGCAAGATATAACAAGAGAGATAGAGAGAGAGGAATGGCAATCGCAAACACAAGGGTATGTTTCGAGTTTCGAACACACTTGCTCTACATCCCCGCCTTCGACACACGAAGAATTTCCACTATGCAAGATCCCAATGGATCTCTCCTCAGTGCCGCAACACCTATAAGCCCTCGGACTCCCTAGTCCCGTACACACGCAAGCTCACTAGCTCGCGAGGCCGCACCTCAAACCACCGAGTTCACACAAGAACTCTAAACCACCACGAGCACACTTGCCCGTCTCCTCAAAGTACACGAATGAAATCTTGGTGATCTAAACACTTTGATCACCTAACAAAAGCTCTCACAACACAATCCTATGGATAGATTAGGCAATGGATAGCTCAAGTGATTGTGAGAAAGCAAGGAAAGAAACTTTGGTGAAAAACTCAAGAAATCTCTTTTAACACTCTTTATAAAAATTCCCTTTAGATAGGAAATATTTGCTCTCTATTTTGTGGAGAAAACTCTTCTGAAAGTATGGGAAAAACTGGCTCTAAAGGTCTCCAAAATCTTGGCTTAAAACAATGACAAGACCCCCCAATTTATAGGCCAGAAAAATATAGCCGTTGGGGTCTGTCAGAGCTGCCGGTCGACCGGTCCGGTCGACCGCCAACGGTCAAAAATCCGACCGTTACAGCCTCCGGTCGACCGGCCCGGTCGACCCAGAAGAACAGAGAGCACTGCTCTCAGTTCCGGTCGACCCGCCCGGTCGACCCGCCAGACGTGCACGTTTTGTGCACGTCGGTCGACCGTTGCGGTCGACCGCACTTGGTTCGGTCGACCCGCCCGGTCGACCGACCTCTGTGCAATGGATTAACTTGGAGCACAGATTTGAGGTCTAAAACGTTCGAATTTGGGAATAAGTATATAGGATAAATTTGTAGATATTGAAGTCTTCTTTCTAATGCAACTTACATCAAAACCATATCAATTCGGAATTGAAAGTTATTAATAAAATACTAAAGGTATCAAATCAGAAACTGTAAACTATTTTTCAGACTTCAACCCAATATTTGACATTCTTAACATTAAATAATCAGAAATGATTATTGAATATTAAATGTAGCTCTGAAAGTCATCTTTAAAATGCAATTTAAATCATGTTAATTGAATATAGGAATCAAAAGTTATGACTAGAAAACTAAAGGATGTCGAGCAGATCAGCAGAACAGTCGACCGAGAAAACCCGGAGAGTTTAAAATGGTTTTGTTAAAAACACATGTATATTTGAAACACCAAAAACCAAAATGGTATTTTTCTAGAACTAAAAATCTTTTATGAAAACCCATATAAATCAAGAGTGTGTGTGTGATATGAACTTGAGCAATCCACCAACTATTCTATCCTTTACATTTTAACTAAAATAAAATCTTATAAAAACAAACCTAGACACAAGTCTTGATCTTGAAGTCTTCCCTTGAAGTCTTCTCATCTTCTTGACTTGGTCCAAGCTTGATCCAAAAGCTCCTTGGATCACACTGTGCTAGCCCCCAAATTTTGACATTTTATCCTTTGTTGAGCTATGCACCTACTAAGATCTTGATAATGAATCTGTCACTAATTAAACACAAGATCATTAGTAAACATAACTACATGAGTTGAACATCATCAAAACTAGAGTGATGGGCCTTTGGGCCAACATCTCCCCCTTTTTGATGATGACAAAACTCATGGAGTTATATATGCATGGATTAAAGTAAAGCTTCAAGGAAGCTCCCCCTTAACTCATGCATCACAAGAAATAAATAGATATGGCAATAAGACACATGAATATGTATGCAAGTAGGAGATAAAATATGCAACAAGCATAAATCAAAATCTTTTTTTCTATTTGCAAGACAAATACTTTCTCCCCCTTAAGCAATGAAACATGCACATGCTTATATTCTCAAATACTTCTCCCCCTTTTGTCACTCATCAACAAAGGGTTCAAAGTAAAATCAAATCAAACAAATTTTTCTCCCCCTTTTTGTCAAAAGCAAAGAGATCAAGAAAGGGTAATACAAATCAATCAATAAAGATTTATATGCGATATACATTCATGAGAGGAAGACGCTAAGTTAGCTTCCCTACACATATGCATTACATGAAGAAGGGATGACAAGCCCTAACTCACATAACACATATTATGTAATGCATAAGAGGAGATGTGAAGCTCCCCCTATACACGTATATCATATAAAGAAGAGTTATCAAGCTCCTCAATTTATAATATACTCAACATGAATCCATATGTAAGAGAGATGTTAAGCTCTCCTTGCATATAGGAAATACAAAATAAAAAAATTTTGAATTTTCTTAATAAAAACATTTTGAGTTATCAAGTAACCAAATTTTGATATCAATTTTGAAAACATATTGCATAAGCTTTAAGAATGTCCAATTGAAAGTTGAATTAAGCTTAGCATATAGATCACATGTATGAAAAGATAATACCATAGAAATTGATATAATTTGAAATTTGAAAGCATTCATACATACAATCAAAATACGAGTATATAAAAATCATATTGATACCAATTGAAAATATCCAATGATACCAATTAAAGAATAAGCTTATCATATACTCTACCAAATGAAGAATTGGCACTAATTAATATGAAAGTGTTAAAAACTAGTACGGAATCCTTCAAGCAAAAATCATCACATTTTTTTTTAAAAAAAAAATTATATTTCAAGATATATGTATTTTTTTGACAACACAATAAGCATACATACATATCTCTTAAACACAATTGAGTCCATATAAATAGATTTGCATTAAGGGCAAATGACTCAAGAGGTATACATGTATATCTTAAAGTTTGGCAAAATACACATATACATGAAATGAAAGCACATGATCATAAATCAAATCCAAAGTGAATACAAGGTTAAAGATGTATGTATCATCAAAACTAAGAAATACAAGCACATTTCATAGGTTCAAATAAGCATTCAAGCACAAATACAAATAGGATTATTTGTGGCCCACAAAATGTTCAAGTATAACTCCTAGTGTGATAAAACTAACATATAAACTATACTCAATACATGAAGCAACAAATAAATTTTGAGAAAAATAGAATCATGTGTAAATCTCAAAAACTATTTGAAGAATAGATAACTAGTATAAATTGTTTTTGAAAAAACTAGTTAAAGATCCATCAAATATAACAAATCTTATGTTTTTCATAAACATAGCTAGATACACAAAATTTAAGCATTCTAGGTCTATAAAAGCTCAAAAATGATTTTTAAAAACAAAATGTGAGTGTTAAATGATCATGTAACTAGCATTTTTATGAAAATATACAATGAAGCTCAAAAAGATCATAAGTCACATTTTTTTTTTTAACAAATTAACTCAAAAATATTTTCATCAAAACACTAATCTTCATGGTATATGTATGATTAATCCAATCCTAACAATACACATACATATCCCAAAAATAAAAGAGTCTTATTAAATGTATTTGTATGAAAGCAAGAAACTCATGGGTATACATGTATATTTATTAGATTGAATTCACAATATATATACATGAAGTAAATCACTAAAAATAGGTAAAAACATGTATGAAAGAGAATCATCAAAACTAGCCTATACATATACATATAGTGGGTACAAATGAGCATGAGTTCAATCATATATGAATCAATTGTAATTCACTATTTGTACATGTATAAATGCAAGTTTGACACATTCTACATCTAAGCATGTAAATACCACATGAAGCACAAAAATACATAAAACATGAACATGCTATAATTATGATAAATGAACTAGCATGAACATAAAAAGTAGGAGTTTAGAAATTGTTACCAAATCCAAAGCTCCTAATGTGGTGGCCTTTCCACCAAAATTCCTTGATAGCGATGCATCCAAGTGTATGTCCATCAAGTCTATTGCATCCACTACCAAGGCACAATCCTCTCACGTTTTGTGAGAGCCCTCACCTACATCAAAAGCAAAAGTGGGGGTTTTGGTACCCATATTTTATTGTTGGGTCCACGGGGGTTAGCTTTGTGTTGAGGAACCCAAAATCTTTTATTTTTAGCAAAAATATAATGATCTAATCTATCATAATAATATTTTGCTAAATGGCCTTTGCGGCCACAATGTGTACATACGTACACCTTAGTATGCTTATGTATAGGAGTGTGATCATGTTGTGCAACATAAGCATGATGATGAGAGTGATGTGCATGAATATGAGGAGTTTGTTTCTTTGAAAAATTGACTCCAACTTAGTATGGTTAAATGCACAAGAGTTCAAAGTTGAACTCAAATTATCCATTTTATTTTTCAAAACATTTATCTCATTTGTGGTGGCATGTAAAGCATGATGAGATATATGATCATTTTTCTTTTTCTTTTGTGAAACAAAATCTTTTTCTTTTTCACAAATTTTCTTTTCAAAGATTTATTTTCTTGAAAAACAACTTCTTCTTGTTTTTCCACCATATTAATTTTATCTTTCAAAATAGTGTTCCCTTCACAAAGATCATTTAATTTTGCAAGTAAGGAAACATTCTCATTTTTCAAATCTTTATTTTCCTTTTCTAAGCATGCCATTTTATTTTCTAATGAATCTTTTTCATTAAGCATGGCATCAAAATCCTTTTTCAAATTGTTATTTTCTTTTTCTAAACATGCAATGTTAGATTTAAATGAATCTTGTTCTATATGCATGCAAGCAATGTTCTTTTTCAAGTTTTTATTTTCCTTGTTAATCATGTCATATTTCTCAAGATTGTTTTGAAAAATGAAGTGAGCTCATCATATGACATGTTCTCATCATCTGATTCGGAGTTTACCTCAAGGGGTTATCCCCTTGGACCATATAGCCTACGTGGAGATGTCGCTTCTAACGTCCGAATCGCTCCCCGCATAGTATTGTTCATTTTCGCCAAGGGAGATCAAGGTATTCCAAACTACAAAAGCTAAATCAAGATTAGCAACCCTAGATAAATAAACATCATTTAGGGTAGATCTTAAAGCATGTAGGGCTTTTGTATTAGCCTCACTATTCTTACCATTTAAATAATATGCATTATTAGTGGTGGCAAGATAGACATGAAATCCTAAGGCTTTGAGGTACAAAGACATCTTAACCTTCTAAGTTTGGATGTTAAGGATGTCAAAGGTGGGTGGTGACATGAAGTCCATGGTGTGTTACAAATCTTGTGATTAGCCTATAAATGAGGATCTTTAACTCTAGGTTGTTAGACCCAAATCAGAGTACCAAGCTCTGATACCAATGTAAGTTCACCTAGAGGGGGGTGAATAGTGATGGCTAATCTAATGGTCACTTAATGCCAAATAATGCAAATAATGCGGAAGCTAAAAACAATTATGACCTAATTACAACTTTTACACTATACACTATGTATAACACAAGAGTGTTGCCGAATTTCCCGTGAAGGGCTCTGGACAAACTCCTCTAGATTCCCCTTGAATGGGTTGAGGTGCCGCGTTGGCTCTCTTGGTTGAATACAAGTGTTAGTCACAATCCCAAGCAATATATCAATATGAGCACAAGGAAATATATCATGCATATAAATATGAACACAATAAATAACATGCAAGATATAATAAGAGAGATAGAGAGAGAGGAATGGCAATCGCAAACACAAGGGTATGTTTCGAGGTTCGAGCACACTTGCTCTACATCCCCGCCTTCGACACACGAAGAATTTCCACTATGCAAGATCCCAATGGATCTCTCCTCGGTGCCGCAACACACAAGCCCTCGGACTCCCTAGTCCCGTACACACGCAAGCTCACTAGCTCGCCGAGGCCGCACCTCAAACCACCGAGTTCACACAAGAACTCTAAACCACCACGAGCACACTTGCCCGTCTCCTCAAAGTACACGAATGAAATCTTGGTGATCTAAACACTTTGATCACCTAACAAAAGCTCTCACAACACAATCCTATGGATAGATTAGGCAATGGATAGCTCAAGTGATTGTGAGAAAGCAAGGAAATAAACTTTGGTGAAAAACTCAAGAAATCTCTTTTAACACTCTTTATAAAAACTTCCCTTTAGATAGGAAATATTTGCTCTCTATTTTGTGGAGAAAACTCTTCTGAAAGTATGGGAAAAACTGGCTCTAAAGGTCTCCAAAATCTTAGCTCAAAACAATGATAAGACCCCCAATTTATAGGCCAGAAAAATATAGCCGTTGGGGTCTGTCAGAGCTGCCGGTCGACCGGTCCGGTCGACCGCCAACGGTCAAAAATCCGACCGTTACAGCCTCCGGTCGACCGGCCCGGTCGACCCAGAAGAACAGAGAGCACTGCTCTCAGTTCCGGTCGACCCTCTCGGTCGACCCGCCAGACGTGCACGTTTTTGTGCACGTCGGTCGACCGTTGCGGTCGACCGCACTTGGTTCCGGTCGACCCGCCCGGTCGACCGACCTCTGTGCAATGGATTAACTTGGATCACAGATTTGAGGTCTAAAACATTCGAATTTGGGAATAAGTATATAGGATGAATTTGTAGATATTGAAGTCTTCTTTCTAAATAAACTTAAATCAAACAATATCAATTCGGAATTGAAAGTTATTAATAAAATACTAAATGGTATCAATCAGAAACTGTAAACTATTTTTCAGACTTCAACCCAATATTTGATATTCTTAACATTTAAATCAGAAAATGATTATTGAATATTAAATGTATATCTGGAAGTCATCTTTAAAATGCAATTTAAATCATGTTAATTGAATATAGGAATCAAAAGTTATGACTAGAAAACTAAAAGGATGTCGAGCAGATCAGCAGAACAGTCGACCGAGAAAACCCGAGAGTTCTAAAATGGTTTTGGTTAAAAACACATGTATATTTGAAACACCAAAACCAAAACGGTATTTTTCTAGAACTAAAAATCTTTTATGAAAACCCATATAAATCAAGAGTGTGTGTGTGATATGAACTTGAGCAATCCACCAACTATTCTATCCTTTACATTTTAACTAAAACAAAATCTTATAAAAACAAACCTAGACACAAGTCTTGATCTTGAAGTCTTCCCTTGAAGTCTTCTCATCTTCTTGACTTGGTCCAAGCTTGATCCAAAAGCTCCTTGGATCACACCGTGCTAGCTCCAAATCTTGACATTTTATCCTTTGTTGAGCTATGCACCTACTAAGATCTTGATAATGAATCTGTCACTAATTAAACACAAGATCATTAGTAAACATAACTACATGAGTTGAACATCATCAAATTAGAGTGATGGGCCTTTGGGCCAACAAGTATGGGATGCGTCTACTGCATGTCACAATTGGTGTTTGCTGACATAGTAACAAAACAGAATCTTACATTGACATTGTAGACTGAACATGATATATATGATATGATAGACATATGATACATGTATGCCATAATAGTAGCCCGATAGTACACATGATTTTGGTTATACATCTGATTCTGTTACTAATTGATTTTACTACTGTTCATTGATGTTATGCATACTGTCTCTTACCTGATATATTTTTATATTTTATTCATCATATGTTCAAACGTTATATGCACATGCACATCCCCTTTTATCTTACACACTCATTGGGTCGCTTCCTGACGACCCTGGATTTGCACGTCCAGATTGGATATTTGATTTCATTGATCAGGTGTTGATGAGCTCGTATGTTTCGCGAGGACCCGAACTTTCCTTCTATTTGATTCTGGTATTCTTGCTTCTCTTTTATTCATGCTATTTTTTGATTCTCTCTATATCGCATCCAGTTGCCATTTCTTTCTTATTTTATCTGTTAGCATATGTTCATTTATATGTTATTGCAGTGATATTTATTTATCATAGTGATTATATCACTTGTTCAGGCTACTTTATATGTGTGGGGTATTTTCCTCGCGTGTATACATCACCGACTCTTGTCACGACTCCGTTTACATGTATTTTGGGAAGAGGGGCATGAAAAAAATAAATTCCACTAATGTAGTAGGTGGTTATCCCACTCATCCCATGCAGAGATTTGAAATGGTCACTATGATAGATAGGGCGGAGATAGCCTTACAGCAAAGTTAAGGTTCCATGCGGAGTTAACTTAAAGCTTCATGCGAAGCTATCCCAATGTGGGGTTGAAGTTTCAAGCAAAGCTAGCTTAAAGTTTTATGCCAAGCTAACAAAAAGCTTCACGCAGAGTGATTGCACACATTTATTACATTATTCTTTATTACATATCCACATTTATTATATAATAAATCTGCTAAATTTTTGTCTTAAATGTCTATTTTGCAGAAGATAATCATGGGGAGAAAGAGGATAAAATCAAATAAATATCAGTTAAATTCAGATTTAACTAGATCTATTTGGTTAGAGGAGGATGATCCCAAATCTAGTTGTTTAAATTCAGTTTTTGGTGAATCAAGTAGTTAAAGCTAAAGATCAACTGAGGATAACGTCAAATACAGAGTCCAAATCCAAAAGGATAAACGGATAGAGAGAAGATCAACGGATGAGATGAAGAAATTTTGACTCAGATTCTGACTGGATATATTTTAGTATTTGAATCATAATTTTCGCTACCAGAGCTCAAATCTGATGATTCAAGATGATCCAGAAAGAGGACGTGAAGGGCTACAACTCTTAAGTTGATCATTATTTCTAATTCTGTCATTTGATAAGTTATATTTAGCAATCAATACGCCAATAAGTTATAAATCAGAATTGAATATCCACATCAAATCAAGTTTGGAGATAATGGGAGAATTTAAATTCAAAAATAGCCAGCTTCCCTTATCTACATACTCCTCTACCCTCTACATTTCTCCTATAAATACCTGCAATCTCAAAGGCAATGAGGGACGACCAAGGACGACCAAGTAGAGAGTAGAACTTAGGCTAATTTGTAGTTATTAACTTAGGTTTTTCATTTTCTTTCTGTAATTTTTATTTTGTTTATGTAACTGAGAGGAGAGGATACTTTCATGGAGGAATAAGAGCAAGCTTATACTGAAGGTGACACCGGTGTAAGTGATTTTTTCTTCCATTGTTATTTAAATCGAATCGAAGTTTCTGTTTCTTCTTTACTCTTGTTTTCGTTTGCTGCCCTCTTCTTTGTTTGTGAATCCACATGACTCCGATAGCCTCGAAGTTGTCTTTCCCTTGCAAGTGCCGTTGATGGCTTATGCTGATGGAGATTCATTTCTATTGTAGTGTAGCTTGCCCCTTTCATTTCATAGTGTAAAACGGTAATGGGAAGATCACATTTGTCATACTTCGATCGCCTTCAAACAAAGGTACATCGTCGATACGGGTCAAAGGTAAGCAGGAGCCGAAGAGGTAAGTAACTTTTTTAGCTTTTAGTTTTCTTTTCTTTTAATTTTAGTGTAAATTACCAACACTACAATCTTCAAATCTCTTTCACTTTTTTTTTAACTTCTTTATACATATCCACTTCTATTTTCTCCATCTTCTCTATCTACTACTTTCTTCCTTACTTAACTTTAACTCTTTTTCATTTTGTTTTAAAACCGCTACAGCAAGTGGCTATGCGGGTCGGAATCCACAAGGAGGGAAGAGCGATGAAAGCTTTTTTAGCAAGTACTCTTTTAAGTTACAAAGAATAGTTAAAGTTCTTTTAGTTCTTTAAAAAGAAAAGAGAAAAATAGAGTTAAAGTTAAGTTAGGAAGAAAGTAGTAGATAGAGAAGGTGGAGAAATGGAAGTGGATATGTACAAAGAAGTTAAAAAAAAAGTGAAAGAGATTTGGAAGATTGTGGTGTTAGTAATTTACAATAAAATTAAAAGAAAAGAAAACTAAAACCTAAAAAAGTTACTTACCTCTTCGGCGCCTGCTTACCTTTGACCCGTATCGACGATGTACCTTTGTTTGAAGGCGATCGAAGTATGACAAATGTGATCTTCCCCATTACCGTTTTACACTATGAAATGAAAGGGGCAAGCTATACTACCATATAAATGGATCTCCATCACCATAAGCCATCAACGGCACTTGCAAGAGCAAGGCAACTTCGAGGCTATCGGAGTCATGTGGATTCACAAACAAAGAAGAGGGCAGCAAATGAAACAAGAGTAAAGAAGAAACAGAAACTTCAATTTGATTCAAATAACAATGGAAGATAAAATCACTTACACTGGTGTCACCTTCAGTACAAGCTTACTCTTATTCCTCCATGAAAGTATCCTCTCCTCTCAGTTACATAAAGAAAATAAAAATTACATGAAAGAAAATAAAAAACCTAAGTTACAAACTATAAATTAGCCTAAGTTCTACTCTCTGCTTGGTCGTCCCTTTGTCATCCCTCCTTGCCTTTAAGATTGCAGGTATTTATAGGAGAAATGCAGCGGGTAGAGGAGTATGAAGATAAGGGAAGCTGGCTATTTTTGAATTTTAGTTCTCCCCTTATCTCCAAATTTGATTTGATGTGGATATTCAGTTCTGATCTGCAACTTTTTGGCGTATTGATTGCTAAATATAACTTATCAAGTGACAGAATTAGAAACAATGATCAACTTAAGAGTTGTAGCCCTTCACGTCCTCTTTCTAGATCATCTTGAATCATCAGATTTGATTCTGTTAGCGAAAATTATGATTCAAATACTAAAATGTATCCAGTTAGAATCTGAGTCAAAATTTCTTCATCTCATCCGTTGATTTTCTCTCTATCCGTTTATCCCTTTGGATTTGGACTCTGTATTTGACATTATCCTCGGTTGATCTTTAGCTTTAACCACTTTATTCACCAAAAACTGAATTTAACCAACTGGATTTAGGATCATCCTCCTCTAACCAAATAGATCTAGTTAAATCTGAATTTAACTGATATTTATTTGATTTTATCCTCTTTCTCCCCTTGATTATCTTCTGCAAAATAGACATTTAAGGAAAGAAATTTAGCAGATTTATTACATGATAAATGTGGATATGTAAAAAGAATAATGCAATAAATGTGTGCAATCACAGAGCTAACCCACCGCGGGGTTGAAGCTTCAAGCGAAGCTAGGTTAAAGCTTCATGCGAAGCTAGGCTTTGAGTTAGAATTTTTGGCTATGTGTTGACTGTCTGTTCAATTATCTGCGACCTTTCTTTTAGAAGTGTCGACGAGTTAGACATTGTTCAGAACAGTACAGGAGCTACTTGAGATTTTGTCTTTTAAAGTGTCAATAAAACTCCCTTCAAAGTTTTTGCAAATCTGTAATAGACTCATTCGGATTTCAAAATATTTTGAATTGCTTCGGGTGTTCAAACCTGTTTGAAGCAAGTATAGACTAGCAATGCAAATTTGATCATTGGGGAAAAGCCACGAAATGTGGGTTAGCCTTGCCTGCATGGTGAGGCTATGGATTGGCGAAGCTAGTTAAGTTCTGGCTTCGCTACATGGCCACAAAATAGCAAAGTAATCTTAACTTCGCTATTGGAGACACTTTAGGTTGACTTCGCTTACGAAGCGAGGCAAAATTGCCAACCTTGCTGTTAGCATTTTAGTTCTTAGCTTCATCTGTCATTTTAGAATTGAAGAAACAGTCGCCTCAAGGATGAAGCTAGGATATGAGGCCTATAAATAGGACTTTTACAGTTCTTAGAGAATTTACATTCTCTTCTCATCTTTAAGATTTTTAACATAAGCTTTTCCTCTTCCTCGTGTTCAAACACAGAGTTAGGGTTTTTACTGTTCAACATCTCTTTGAACGAGATTATGGCCCCTAAGCAACGCCTAGAGAAAGATGTTGCTACCTCTAAGATGATGACACTGTCTTCTCCTGTCATTAGAAGACCCATTGCCGGTAGGGTTCTGCCCTTTTAGAGATTTTTAAATCTCATTTCAAGCTAATTCTAGTTAGATCTGCCTTGGACCAGTGATCTTAAGAAGTTCTACCCTTGAAGAGCTCAAGACTCCACTCGAGTCTCTAAAGGTTGTTCTTTCCCAGGCTATAGAGAATATCAGAGATTTTGGGAAAGCTGATCAGGTTGTGTCCCTGGAGTTGATGGTGGAGTACTACAAGAAAGATGTAACAGACTTTAAGACGCCAAGTTGGATGCATTACACCAAGAAACAGTGGTGGAGCAGTCTGATGATGTACGCCTTGTAGTACTTCGGTGAAGATTTATGCCAGCTAGGGCTTCATGAAGCAATCAAGGTCACCTACTTCGGGATGAAGTGAGTGTACCCAAATTCTACGCCATCCTTGAACTCTACTGTTTGGCTTCAGGAACTTTCTTTACTCCAGTCGGTGAGCTGGGATTAGCGCTGCATGAGATGTGAAAAGTATCTAATCTCCCAATGGGTTCTCTACGATACAAGGAGTATTTCCCATGTGCAGAAGAGCTGAAGCAGTTGGAGAAGGAAGATCCTGCTCTGTTCAAGATATATCATGAGCTGATGTGCCAATTTGTCCCGACATCCACCGTGGTCGCGGAATTGTTAACAGTCTGAAGAGCTGGACTGACTATTTGTTTCCAGTCTTAGATGGTGTTCCAGAATACATTCAGGTCCCAGTCACTAATGAACATATTGCCATGATGATGACATCAAGCAGCCACGGCGACATCATCTTAGAGGAGGACGAGGGGATCTATGAGAAGGGCGTCACATTCAAAGCTTCCATTGTCAGGCTAGTCAGCCCAAGTCTCGAAAAGCCCTGTTGGTTGTCTTCTCCTCATAATGGAATTTCAGTATGGCAATTTTCCTGGCCATCCAGTTAGTTCACGAACGAACACTTGGGTGCTCCAAGCAATGGTTTGCTGCATCCAGCATGGCTTTCGAATGCTGACGGAAGCATTTTGCAAGGGGACAACCACAAGAAAGGTAGGAAAAGAACTTATCTCTCCCTACGATGGGCCTTGTCCTAGGGTGGAATTGTCGTACGCCTCCTTGATGGCGTGATTCATGCTACATTACGCGGTCCTCATCCAATCAGGAGAAGAACCAGCAGAAGGCATCCGCTTTGCGCATCTTTGCTACTTTGAGAACTCGCATTGGGACGGCAACTACGTGGTGGGAGTTTAGAGGTTGGTTGGTCGCCATGACGCCTATATTCTTTTCTGGTGCTTCCTACACATCTCGGGCACAGAATACGGCGAAGAGTTCTGAAACTAAGGAGATGGCCAGTCCCCACTTGGGCAGGGTGTATTCAAATGGTTGGTCAGCATCAAGCCATCCCATTTGTTATGCTGTTGTGGGGACGTCTGCTACCTGGAACCCTACATGCCTAGTCAGTTTGCGTGATAATTCTAGTATAATCAATTGTATGTCAGCAACCCTAACCCACAACTGGCATCAGTTGGCAGCCTGAATGACCTGCTCGAGCCTGGAGATATTTCATTGTCGCATGTACGAGAGCTCGCTTTTGTATGCGACTGTGGACTCCCAATCTTTTATCAAGTCTGAAATTCTGTCAGTGGGATTATAAGGCATAGCTTCGCTTGAAAGGCTAATACTAGCCTCGCCTAAATGGCTAAGGCATAGTGTCGCCTGAAAGGCTAAAGCTAGCCTCGCCTAAAAGGCTAATACGTAGCTTCGCCTGACAGCAGATAAGATAGACCCCATATCTTTCTCGAGGTCCTCCACCATCAGCTCTAAGGATGCAGGCTGATCAGCTTTCCCAAGATCCCTGATGTTCTCTATAGCCCAGGAGAGAACCACCTTCAGAGACTCGAGTAGAGTCACTGAGCCCTTCAAGGCCAGTGAAAGGCATTGACTCGAGCTCTTGAAGAAGCTATCGACCAGCTTCGCCACGAACTCTTTTTCTACTTCAATCACCCCCGATGAGCGTGTAATCCCTAAAGGGGAGGTCTCCATGGGTATGGTGGTAATGACTGTCGAAGGGGTCACCGGAGCAATCATCAGCGGAGCAGAAAAGACGGTCAGCCGAGGAGGAGTCTCCACAGATATGAGCATGCTGGCCACTGAAGAAGCCGGCTCGACAGTCAGCGTTGGAGAGCTTCGGCTGGTGAACACCATCAGGCCAGTAGTAGCCGAAGCTGAAGGCACCAGAGGGAGGAGACTGGCTCACTAGTAGGCTCAGGTTGAGACTCGATTTGCTCTGTTAACGACATGGTGGGAGGAACAGACTCTGTCTCGACAATTGTCATTGAATCAACAGTGGATAATGGCCGATGTTGAATAATGCTATGATATAAAATGTCTAGCCCTGCGAGATCCATCATTAAAGAAATAATTGTCTCCTCTTAAGATAGCCCCGTGCTTGGATCAGTCAATGCGAGAGTCTCTGCAAAATCCTTGAGATCAGAAACAGCAAATGAAGATTGATCACTAAAAGAATTATTATGATCATTATCTAGAGGAGCTGAGGTTACAGTAATAGTGACCTTAGTGCTGATTATCTCACCTAGGGCTACCTCGGTATAAGTAATCTTTAGTAGAGTCGCCATCTTATTTTTCATTGAAAATTCAAAAGGAAAAACTTACAAAAATTTTGAAGAAAATTACAAGTAATTAAAAAAATTATAAGAACTCTCTTCTAGAGTTTCTGGAAAAGTGTACCGATAGAAGTCTGGTCAGCGCGCAACCACTTTGTCCCTTTGATAATGCGAGCAATTGAGCTTTGGAGTCTTCTACTAGGGATTCCCTTCTCACCTGGTTCCAGAAATTCCTCTAGAATAAAAGATTTAGGATATTAGCACCCTAAATTTATCCTTAGAGGATTAGAGAATTGAATCTGAAAGCTTGAAAGTTAGAAAATGAGTCTCTTCTTAGACTTTTTGCCAAGAATTATCTTCTTGGGCAGAGTCACAGAGCAGCAATATATCCACTTAAGTGCTTATTTTCTTGAACTTGAACTCTGCACACAAAAACAGAGAAGAAAAAAGTTAACCAATTCAGTAAATTAGAAAGAAAAATTTACCATCTCTATCCGACAATGGCGCCAAATTTGATTGAGATAAACATGTGCAGAAAAATACAAAGTTTAAAATAGTACAAGGTTCTCAATTCTACCGCTATAACAAGTGACTATGCGGATCATGATCCATAAAGAGAGACTTGTGATGGAAGCGGGTTGTAAGTTCTCTTTTAGGTTACTTAAACTGGTTAAAAGTTGTAATCCCCGATCCGCGGGTACAGAGACGTTACTGCAACATATATATACGCAGGTCAAAAATACCCTTACATATATACACTAAGTATCAGTACAAATAAGAATTAGAGTATGAAAATACATAGTGCATTATACATTCCAACATAACAGTACAATTACAAAGTTATCACAGGATGCGACATAATATTACAAGAATATTACATCACCTAATAGGTGCAAATGCGAGAATACAAAGAGATATGCAAGTATGAATAATACAAAAGGCGCTCATGAGTCACAAAAGGACAACTCGAGAAACGAGCAGGGGCCTGGAAGAAAAGGTCTCTGGATGGTCAACTGCTGATCAACGACACTATCGCTATGCAGCTCTGATCACCAGGAAGTTCACCACGATTCAAACTTTAAGATCTGAACATGCAGGTCCAGGGGAGTCAGAAACTCCCCAACGAGTGGTGTAGTATATACCAAGTGGCGTGCAGGGACAAGCACATCTGTTTCGATTAATCCTAATCAAAAAGCATGTATTGAAAATCATATCATGAGCACAGGAACACAGGAGCAGGCAATGAGGCAACAAGAGAAGTAAATGTAGTAAAACTAGTTATATAAGCCTAAATTACTGATATGTGAGGTTAGTACGTCGAAAGAATAATTCAAATAAGGAAACCCTCATATATATACCCTATACCTCACGTCACCATATCCTGAGTTCATATGATCTAAGTTGTCTCCTAAACTAAGAAAACATCATAAAATCGATAAAAACTGATAATACCGAATACAAATAAAATCAGTAGTACAAGCTCAATTTACGGCTTCATGAGACAAGTATGTCAAAAGAATAATCCAAACAAGAAAACCCTCATATATATACCTTTATCCCATGTTACCGTACTCCGAGCGTATACAACCCGAGTTGCAAAACAACACAACGTGTTATTGATTAGCATCTTATTTTATTATTATTACTCATCTTACCCATATATCTAGCGATGTACCCTAGCATTCCAACACACAAACATCCATATATGAGTAAGTTGAGGTTGTTATCGAAAACTGATGATGAGACCAATGGGTTATCTATACAGTGGGTCCCGTACATGCTCGGGACCATGACGTAGGGTGTTCCATTACTGATGTACAGAACAACCCACAAGGCCTAAAGAAAGTGGTCTTATATTATACCCATTCAGGCATGTAACAGGAGGTAGGGAGCTAGCGCTCCCCTCAAACACCTGGAGGCCCTCAGGTGGATCCAAAAGTTTTAGTTGCACAACATAACTAATACCATTGTAAACATATTCACTACTTGAAGTCCATCAGTTTTTCCCTTACCCGATATATGTTGACCTTTTATAGTTTATTATTATGTAATTATCATATTACGGGAATAGCAGGAGTAGGACAGGAGTTACAGGGGAAACAAGATTACATAAGCACTAGAAATACAGGTCACTGTACATATATAATATAGGATAGCAGGACGGGATTCCTGAAATATGATAATCACAAGTCAAGTGGTAATATATCAGGTGACATGTGATAAGAGATATCAAATGGGTGTCAAGTAATAGCATGCAGGAGTCATAATTACAGTAGACATCACTATCATATATCTCAATACAGGAAAACAGTACCGATACAAGGTTCGATACGAATATAGAAAATTGGTACCGATATAAAGGATCAATATAAATACAGGAAAACGGTACCGATATAGGGGATCAGTACAAATATAGAAAAATGTATAGTTTTTGAAAAACAGTATAAGTAATGATTTCAAACTCTTCAAAACCATCAATAAAAGAATAATAGTTAAATTATCAAGCAGGCAAGCAGGCAAGCGAATATCCTAATGAAGCAAAGGAGTGATGGGGACAAGATCAGCAAACAGAGTTTTATCACCAAAGTGCCGGTGGAACTCAGGAACGACTCGGCTTAAGATGTGAGTCTAAAATCCGGAAGAGTTCCTCCTAGGCATGTTTAGTGGTAAAATGTTGAGCACTAAGCTGTCTTTTCAAGTATAGCTAGAAAATCCAGAGGACTTTAATAAACCTCAGAGAGGTTAAGCCCGGAGGCTATGTATGTACCTATAGGAGATGTTAGTATCAAACAACACACATGCATATATGACTAGCAGGCAAGAGACGTGACAAGCAAGTAAGCAAGCAAACGATCATCCAAGTGAAGCTAAGCAAGGCGTAGTTACCACTCACAGCACAGCTAAATGCACGTGTCGCAGCATGCGTATGAATACCATACTACCGCTCACGACACAGCCATGCTCATGGGGTTACTACACTTGAATGGAGTTTGCGGTACAGTATTGACACTAGGTCCACTTACCAGGCGTAGCATATAGAAAGTTCAGGGGACTTTAAAACCTCAGAGAGGTTAAACCGAGGGTTATAGTAAAATCCCGAAGGCTGAACAAGTACATGCAGGAATGTTAGTACCAAAAGCACAAATGTAATATATCTACACTATTACAGACAATCATCACACTGATACAAATACATCCTACAGGACACATGTACACACCCACACCGTACAAACGCAACACATTGATACAAATACATGTCCACAAAGTACAAGTTTATACCCACGCCAATACAATACACTAGACCGGTACAAATATACAAGTCCGCATATACAAATGCAGCAGTCCCAAATACATTATAAATATAAAGCACCCTCGAAGCGGGGTACCTGAATAAGGTGAGAACCATCGCCTAAAACTCTTCAAAAAATTGCCGCAAATCCCTGAATCCCAAAACACGTGCACACACCACCAATCATATTAAAATATATAAATATATATAATTATTTTTAGAGAAAACAAGAGAGGAGAAAGAGTGACAGGAGAGAGAATACGAGAGAGAGGGGACAGGCCAAGGCCTGGGCTGGCCATGGTCTTGTTAATGGCCAAGAGAGGGGGGAGAGAAACAATGTGGGAGGGGGAGAGAGAAAGAGAGAGAGCTAGAAAGAGAAAGAGAGGAGAGAGAATAAAAGAGGAGATAAAGAGAGTAAGAAAAGATGAAAGAGGGGGACTGCTCACGCAGCCCCCGCATAGGGAGGGGCCCACGGCTTGTGTAATATCCCTAGTTTAAAATATCGAATTTTTTATTTTATTTTTCTGAGTATTTTTTCACTTTATTGATTATCTTATTATTATTCTTTAACTTGAGTTATAGTTATTATTATTATTAGATATACAAATTATTTTAAGATATTAGCATTGGCTTTATTTATTATTGCCATTATCACTTACTGATATTTTAATTACTATTACTATTATTATTAATTGTTATTCTTAGTAATGGGTGTTTCATTATGATTATTATTATTATTATTATTGCTATTGTTATGGTTATTTTAATCATTATTAGTAGTATTGTTAACTATTGTTGTTATTAATATTATTATATATTGATCTTATATTGCTGGTTATTATTACTAAAGTATTATTATTAACAATTTAATTATTATTATTTATTTCTATTATTACATGATTAATTATTATTATTATTTATCATTAATGTTATTATAATATTATATTTGAAATATTATTTTACCTCCTTGATTCTTTTTCCCATACCCATTATTTGTTGACCCGTTAACCCATATTCATTTTTTATTTTCTTGATTCCTAATCCAACCCATTTACATAGACCCAAACCTAATAAGATCTCAACCCATTATCCTATAGCCTAATCACCATATTTTATCTAAATCATAACCTAAATAATAAATAAATCCTAACTAAGCAAATCCTATCTAATCATATCTAAAATCTAATCCTAACAAATTAAATCCCATTAACTACAAAATCATAAACCCTAACTACAAATCTTAAACCAAATCTACATCTCCATCTTCTCTTCCCTGTAGCAGCGTCGCACCTCCCCTCCTTGGCAACCCCAAATGTAGCCGAGAGCACCCATAGCCCGGTGCTCCAATCCTCACACTCAGCAACACCTCCTACACGCAGCAGCCCCTTCTCCTTGTGTGCACCACAGGCCGAGCTCTGTTGCGCGCACACACGGCTATCTCCTTCAGGTCGAGTGCAGCCGGACTTCCATCTTCAACATCTAGCCGCAACATCTAGCCATGCCGCTGTCCTCCTCCTTGGCTGAGTCTCCACGCACACTTCCATGTCTCTCACCATGGCTGGCAACCCCTCTTACTATAACTCCAATAGCCCGGATCCAGCCCCAACGCTCCACCTCTCGACACCCGAGCTTAGCCATCCGCCTCTTCTTAGAACCCAACAGTAGCATCACCATATTATCCACGTCAACTTCCTCCATGCCTAAAAACATCAACACCAAGCATCCTCCAAGCCATCTTTCGTCTCTCTATGAGTTGCCGTCGGTAAAGCGCGAACGCACCCGCGCCGTTCCTTGCGAGATCCTCTATCCGTCGACATCCTCCGCGGCATCCGCCGCCTCTGCCGGAGCCTCTGTCGTCGCACCGCGAGCCTCCATTGCGTGAGTCCCCCTTAACTTCCTTTCTTTCTCCATTTCTCTCTCTTTCATATTTGTATATATATGGTATGTTTAATTACTTGGGCGTGTTGTGTAAATATTTGCATGTTGGTGGGTGAATTAATGTGTATGTTTTGTTTGTATGGCGTAGTGTTTGTTGGTGTGTGCGTGAGTTTGTACGTGTATGTTAAATGGATAGGTATGTGTGTGTGTGTATATAAATACATATACATATACATATATACATACATACATATATATACATACATACATACATATATATATATATATATATATATATATATATATATATATATATATATACATACATACATACATATATATACATACATATATATATATAATGTATTATGTAAGTGTATGTGTATACTTGTATATGTATATATGTAATTATATGTGGGTGTATACCCGTGTATGTATGTGGTGTGTGTGTGTATGTACATGTGCATACTTATATTCATGTGAGTTCCTGTGTTAGATTGCGTGTTGCAGCAATTTCAGACTCGTTCGTGTGATCCGAACTCATTAACAGGAGGTTCAGATTTGTGGCAGTTATGGACTCGATACACTAAAGATTCGAAGACCGATGCGCGAGATGATCCGTAGATCAGTACTGGTTCATGTAGTAAAGACCAGACGGTGATTCTGTTCCAAAATTGCGTCATTTCATATGAGTATTTGTTCTTGTGTATTTCTTTATTTACTGTTATTGGTATGCGCTTGCATGTTACTCTTATCATTTCATGTGACTTTCTGTTATATTTTACCAATTTGATTACTTGTATCACTTCATGGGACATCAATAATTGTTCACTTTATTTATGTTGTTGATATGAGCTTGTATCAACATCATTTCATGTGTTGGTAGTTTGTCGCTGTCGGCTTGGCCTAGTATTGGAATACCTTAAACTGTAACTTGACTCGATCTATTGATTGGATGGATTAGTTCATATTTGAGCATCAGATGTATATGGATTTTGTATTTGGATATTGAGATATTAGAGTTCTATCATTCATCTATAAATAATTACCGTTTCGGACTGGGACTAATTGTAAAGAAGCTTGGACTGTATACTAGATTGATCATGTGTTGGATTGGTTCATGATTATGGTTTAAGATCTATATTTTATCTGAATAATTATCAGACTTGATATTCTTTTATTCGGTGATAATTCTTTCAGGAATTTATTCGGGTATTTGAGGACATATTAGATGTGATGTTACTTTATTAAGAAATTAAATTCCTTGATGCTTGGATCGATAGATGGAGTTAGTTATAATCTGAGTTGATATGAGGTTTGCATTCTTGTTATTGGATCTTGAATAGTATTTAGATATGATTATTTTAGTCGGATTAATAATTGTAAGTATTTTCAGATTCATTGATTAGTTGCTGGAGTACTGATGATCTTATTGATGTTGATTATCAGATGCAAGGATATTTTAGATTTTATAACGACTGTGGATATTCTACTCGTTGTTTGTAATTTCGGTATCAGTTGACTAAGTTGATCTCGAGGATAACCAGAAGACTGTTCTTTTCAGTTATAGAGATAGAGTATGGTGAGATTGATTTCGTTGATATCAGTGAGCAGTTATTATTTGATCTCGATTATTGGTGATTTAGAGGATTAGAACAGATTGGTAACACTAAGAGAATTGATTATTGATTTATTAGACTTATAATTACTGTACCAGATTACTTTGATATGGATTGATGTTTGAGGTTCACGAGGATTGCTTTTGAGATTAAAGTTGATGGATCAGTTATAGATATAATATCAGTGGATGTGATCTTGATCAGTTCGATATAAGATTATACATTGACTAGATGATGCAAGACCGTTACTGTATTAATTTGTGTTACTGAAAGTTACTAGGAAAGGATCGTTTGACCGTAACACTCTGTACAGTCCTATTGTTTATCGTATATACGGTTACTATTACCGTTCACTAGTACTGATATTGTTCACCATGTATACGATTACTGTTGACTGTTATACTCTACCATTACTGTCACCGTGTCGTCCCAGCATTATAAGTAACATGGATATTGATTGTCATGACTGAATTAAATAATAATATAAATGGACAACTTACACTGGGATTGGAAAAATTGATGGAGGAGACAGTGTCTGTATTTTGGTGGACCTAGGATACAGATTGCGCAGCCGAGATAGGGTTCCACTGTAGGATTCTAGGGGATGACTGACATCTCGTATTGTTCATATTGTCACTATTATTGACACATTGTTATTGTTATTGACTACCTAGCGGTAGGACCTGGTTCAGCGCCAGGTTATTGGGCCGTGATTCTGTGTATGTACGGAACCCACCTAAAACATAGACAATGTCTCCAACCAATCAGTTTCAATAACTTAGAACCCCGATCAACACGTGTGGTAGGCATAGTATGGGATGCGTTTACGGTATGTGGCAATTGATGTTCACTGACATAATAAATAATAATAAACTGTTTATAGTGTATTGTGACTGACCGTAATTACCTGACTGTACATATATATAAACTATGATAGACATACGATTGTACACATGATCGGATTGTCTATCAGAATAGTGACATATGCTAGGTTACACATGTTGACATCAGTGGCTTCCTTTTTATCATGATACCAGTGATATATCGTTCATAACTTTGTTCTTGATATTAATTATTCTGTTATCTTTTATTTCAGTTATAATATTTTTATTCCTTACATTGTTATTCTGCACGAACACCTTTCACTTTACACACACTCTTATTAGGTCGCCGCTTCTGACGACCCTGGGTTCGCACGTCCAGGATTTTAGATATCTTCTTATATTGTTCAGGTGTTCGTGTGATCGTATGCTTCGCGAGGAGTTAGAGTTTCTTTTTTTTATTCTGGTATTCTTGCCTCTTTTTATTCCAGTCTCTATACGTTTCTTGATTCATGTATATCAGATTCAATCTTTATTCCGGTTCTTTTTATGATATCATGTGTGGATACTTATATGTGATATTGCAGTGATCATTGAATTATTATGCTTTAGATTTATAACTTGTTCAGGTTATTTTAGGCTTAGTGTGTATACGTGGGGTATTTTTCTCGCGTATATACGTCGCTGACTCTCGTCGCGTCTCCGCTCCTACGTATTCTGGAAAGCGGGGCGTGACAGCCTAGCTGGGGGCCAGGAGGCTGGAGGGGAGTCGTCAGCCCCGCACCAACCACTGGTGGCGGGGGTGTGCAGCCACTCCAAGGAGGAGAGGGGGAGTTTGGGTGGTGTTGATGATGGGTGGTGGAGGTTTATTGGAGGTGGTAGAGTTGGATATTGGTGATGGAGGAGAAGAATTGGTGGGGAAGTTGAAGCTGATGATAAGGAAGAGGGTAATGGTGGAGATGGTATGGGAATTGAGGAGTGGTGGTGAGATTTGGAGAGTAGGTGGTGGAAATTGGAGGAGGAAGTGGTGGATATGGTGATGGATTTGGTGAAATTAGTGCAGATGGTGAAGTGGGAGGAGGGTGGAGGTTGTTGTGGTGGTGATGGGTGGTGAGATTGGGAGGTGGTGGTGGTTGGTTTTATAATATTTCTAATTTAAAATACTGTATTTTTAGTTTTCTAAGAAATTCTTTTGTTTTACTGGTTATTTTATTATTATTTGTTAAACTGATCTATGATTTATTTTATTATTAAATACACAAATTATTTTAGTATATTAAATGATAATTTATCTTTATGTATTTACCATTATTACTTGTTAGCATTTTAATTACTAATTAGTATTTCTCCTATTACTATAGTTATTATTATTTATTGTTACTTTTATTAGTGTTATTATTTTTGTTAATTATCATTATTAATATTAATAGTTTTGTCATTGTTAATTATAATTATTATTGTTAATATATTGTTATTATTATTATTATTATGGTTATGGCTAATTACCTTTGTTGATACTATTATTATTGATTTTATTATAGTTATTCTTAATTATTATTATTGGTGTTTATTATTATTTTATTGTTATTATTATTGTTGTTGTTGTTGTAAATACTATTGTTTTTATTAATACTTAATTAGTATTATTATAATTATTATTAATAGTATTAGTGTTTTTATTTTTCCTAACCCATACCCATTTGTCTTAACCCACTAGCCTGACCCCATTAACCCATTATCACCATCCAATATAATCCCTAGATAATCTTCTATATAATCCTAATCTTAACTAACTAATCTACTCCTTATATAATCTTTCTTAAAACTAAACCTAATTCTAAAACAAACCCTAATCCATTTTGACCTCCCAACCCACAGTAGCCACATCTTCCTTCATGCCCGGGCCTGCCCACACCCCATGTCGTGGCACCTGCCTCCCACCAGTGTGCGCAACCACCCCCTGGCGCACCTCTCCCCTTGCTGCCCTTGTTGAACCCCACAGCCTATGGCAACAGCCATAAGCTTCCCCCTCACCAGGCCGGCCATCATCTCCATCAGCCCCTTCAGGCCGAGAGCCTCCCCCTTCTCCATGGCGTAGCACCCCTACCACCACAGCCCCGTGTGCACCCCTTTCGGCAATACCACCCCCGGCAGCCCTGGCTCTATCGACCAACACCTGCGCACACCCCCAAGCCGTGAGCAGTAACTCCCCCTATCCCCTTGGCCAACTCCCTCCTCTCCATGGCATACTCCACCACTCTGCAGCAACCCAACAATTAGAGCCTCCGTAAGCCACGGCATCCTCCGTCAGCGAGTGCGAGCACGCCCGCATGCACTCTGGCGAGATCCTCGAGCCTTCGACATCTTCCGCAGCTTTCGTCCCTGCCATTCGGCGGCTTTCGTCCCCACCGTTCGCCGGCCATCGGCAACAATTTAACCCGAGTTAAAATTTCACGATCACGAAGGTGCATGTAACTTAGGGTAAAATAATAGACTAGATAAGAAATACAGTTTGACTCCTTACCTTGATTGATAACAAGTTTTTGAATAAAGACTAAGCTTAAGAATGAAAAGTTCAGTTTTCCTATAACTTATAGATTACTTAATTCTTACAATAATATTTCAAATATTTTCCTCTTTCAAAATGTGTTTTTAAAATACTAACACTTTGTTTCTCTTTCTTTATGAATTTTGTGGGTATAATCTACTAAAAATCTTCACGAGACAAAACTCGTCCTCTAGGGGGGACCTAGAGGTTTAACGGCTTATTGCACATGCTCAGTGCAATCACGTGACCTGCGAAAGTGGTCTAATAATTTTTAGTTTAGTTTTGTTGTTTTGCTCGAGGACGAGCAAAAGATAGGTGTGGGGTGTGATCGTACACATATTTTGTATTCTTTTCATTACACTCCTATATTTATCATGTAATAAATCTGCTAATTTTCTTATCTTAAATGTCTATTATGCAAAAGATAATCACGGAGAGAAGAGGATTAAACCAAATAAATACCAATTAAAATCAGATTTAACAAAATCTATTTGGTTAGCTGAGAATGATCCCAGATCTAGTCAGTTAAAAATTGAATTTTGGTGAATCATTTCGATTAACTTAAAGATCTATGAGGATATCACCACGTCTAGAACAAATCAAGGATTGGGATAAATGTTCAGCTGAAGATCAGAGCAAATAAGAAAGATAATACCAAATGAAAATTGGTAGAAGTCGGATTTCTATAAATCCATTTTGGTTAGCTAAAAATAAATCGAGGATAACATCAAATACAGAGACCAAATTCAAAATCTAAAGGGATAAATGGATAGAGAGATGATCAATAGATGAGATGAAGCAATTTTGACTCAGATTCAGACTAAATATATTTTAGTATTTGAATCATAACTTTTACTACCGAAACTCAAATCTGATGATTCAAGATGATCTAGAAAGAACATTTAAAAGGCTACTCTTATGTTGATCATTGTTTCTAATTCTATCATTTGATAAGTTATATTCAGCAATCAATATGCCAACAAGAAGCAGATCAGAATTGAATACCACATCAAATCAAGTTTGGAGATAAGGGGAGAATTCAAATTTAGAAATAGTCAGTTACCCCTATCTTTCGACTCATTTTCTTATACATTTCCACGCTATAAATACCCCACACATTAGAGGTAGAGGGAGGATGAAGCAGAGAGTAGAATAGATTCTTGTATAGGTTTAACCTAGGTTCTTCTTTTTCTTTTATGTAATTTTAATTTTATTTATATAACTGAGAGGAGAGGAGAGTTTCATGGAGGAATAAGAGCAAATTTGTACTGAAGGTGACACCGGTGTAAGTAAGTCTTTTCTTTCATTGTTATTTGAATCAAATCAATGTTTCTATTTCTTTTTTGCTCTTGTTTTATTTGTTTTCCTCTGATGTGTTGCAATCCAAGTGAATCAGATAGCCTCGAGACTGCTTCGCCATTACAAGTGCCCTTGATGGCCTATGGTGATGAACAACCATTCTTTTACTAGTTTAGCTTGCTCTTTTTTTCGTAGTGTAGATCGGGAACGAGAAAGATCCTACACGCCATGCTTGATCGCCTTCAAAGAGTAGGTAAGTCGTAGCAATGGATCCAAGGTATATAAGTACTGAAGAGGTAAGTAAGAATTTTTAGGTTTTCTTCCTTTCTTCTGATTTTTAGCTTAGATCACCATCAACTCTCAACTCTATTCACTCTTTTTAATTTATTTGTATAAATCTATTTTCTAATTTCTCCACCTTCTCAATCTACCACTTTCTTCTTAACTTAACTATAACTCTTTTTCATTTTTTTCAAGAACAAAAAGAAGAACTTTAATTATTTCAACTAACTTAAAAGAAAACTTACAAAACGCTTCCATCGCTAGTCCCTCCTTGTGGATCATGACCCGCATGGCCACTTGCTATCGCGATAGTATTGAGAACTTGCATATTTCTAATATAAAGTTCTGAAGTTCTGTATTTTCTGTGCAGGTTATAAACTCAATCAAATTTTGGTGCCGTTGCGGGGGATAGATGGTAAGGAACTCTTTTTGTTTACTTTATTGATTAACTTTCTTCTCTGTTATTGGTGTACAGGTTTAACAACAAGAAAATTTTTGCTGCAGTGGACATATAAGTAGCCCTGGACTCTGCTCAAAAAAGAAGAGCCCAGAAGCGCTCAGATTTGCTGCATTCTCATTACAATCTGTATTTTTTTACAGGTTGGCTGAATTGCAAAGATAAATATATGTAGCTATTTATTTTCTTGTTTGACTCACTGTACATACATTTCTAATTCAACAGTGAAAGATTGATTGTAAATGCTAAAAACGGTTTAGACTTTACATTTAAGCACATGTCTATTTTGCTACATTTTTCATTTGTTGTTAAAGAGTGTTGGAGCTAAGGTATGTATGCATAACATTTAGTATAAGGTTCATTCTTGTAGAAAATATTTCTTGAGTGTTACTTTTTCTATATACTGGTACACTACATAAACTGAATTAAGGGCTTATCCTATAAACAAGATAAGGTGGGGAAGTCATTACCCATCCTTAGCCCACAAATAATCTCCTCACTCACTAACCTAAGCCTAACTAAAATTAAGTTGACGTTGGCCCGAGGGATATCTCGGACTCAATAGGAGACTGACCTAAGGGGAAAGTTGATTAGAATTTGACTTTTATCAAATCGGTGTCAAAGATTGGGGATTGAGGGGTGAAACCCCGAAGGCTAGTGGTTTGGCTTAATTAGGCTTGTTGCTTTCAAGTACGGATACCTCCCACTAATCTTACCCCTACCTGGCCGATTAACTTGTGGTCAGATTCGGCAATATACCCCCCGTGGACAGTCTAACCAGTTAGGAGTCGTCTAGGTCTAAGATCTACCATAACTTAGGTTAGATTTTTTTTCTTTTTATTTGTTTATTTGTTTTTTTTCTTTGTTTATTTTTGACATTTCTTATGTGATATGGCTTATAACAACAATTTTTCCAATTTTAATGGTAATCCATGTTACACCCCGACCTCTTTTTTGAATATTACCAACCCGGCATATCATAACTTTAACCTACCTAGTATGTCGGATTGGTCTTATCCGAATCAATATATGCCCTGGTCCCAATACTATGAACAAGACTGGAGTAGTCATCACTACTCTTCACAGAGCCAATGGGGATACAACTCCTCCGAGTCATATTGTCAACCACCTTACCAACCCCCAGCTTCATATACTCCTTCTCCTGAGCAACTATTAGAAGAATCAATTGACTAGAAAAAGAGGATGGAAGCCTTAGAAGAGCTTGAGCGACGAATTCAAATTCTAGAAGACGCAAAATCCCGTCAAAATTTTCAAATCACAGATCCTTACTCTATTTTTCAAGAAGAACATACCGACTTAGAAAAGAGTATGCAATCCATGATTCAATTCCAAAGATCCACTCGACATGATAGAAGTAAGACTTAGTATATTGGAAAACATAGGTAGGAATAAGGAAACTCTCCCTACCCAATCTTTGACTATTCCTGACACTTCTAACTATATTGATAAAAATCAAGAATCATGATATCTTGAAGACTTTAACCAAGAGTCAACTTTACTACAAAATCTTGAACTTGACCAATATCAACCGATTGACGAATTGACAAGTTTTCATTTTAATGAGATTGAACTTGATTATGTATGTAAATCCGATCCCCAACTTTGTGATTCAGTTCCCATCTTCGAATCTATATTGACTCCGGTATTCTTACGCAATTTCGGCCAATTTTTCGATCCAACATTTATTCTCGCACCCATAAATCTAGAAATTGAATCACTAATTTTGGATAGTCACATTCCATTGATGGAAAAAGAATGTGAATTTCAATTTTTAGATTTGGACTCAACTCTTGAACCAAAACTTACTCTCGAACCCAAAGTTAATTTTTTCGAGTTAGTATTGTTTCCCGAACCTATCATTCTTGAGCCCTAGTCAACCATTCCACCAAGTCACATTTTTTGTTGGATATAGGTATTGACCATGATGACTCTGTGATGATTTTTCAAGACTGGTCATGTAGAGGGAATAAATTTCATGATAGGATCTTTCATGATCCTATTCATATTGGGGACTGTAAATATGTAAATAGAAAAGAGGTCAATAAAGGTGGGTTCTGTGAACCGTCACATTATCTTGATTGGATAGCAACGCTTAACTCAATCCGACCACCACCGGAACCACCACCTTAAGGTAATATTTTCCTTCTCTTTCTTCTTTTTCATGCATCTATGCATTCATTCATACATTGAGGACAATGCATGATATAGGTGTAGGGGAGGGCTCTAACATAACATAAGTTTTTTTATTTAAAATAAAAAAATTAACATTTTTCTTTCTTTAAAAAAAACTTTTGAAAAAAGAGCAATATTTTGACATATTTTTTTGTAAGAAATTAAGTCAATTTAAGGAATAGGAGAATCATAATTAGGATTTCTTATACTTGATCAAAATAAGATTATTTGTTTGATTTTTAAGGTTAGGAAAAAAATTTGACAAAGTAATTTAGCTTTATTTTTACCTTAATGAAATATGCATGCTTTATACACTTACACACTTAAGGTTCAAAAACAAAGATTCTTATACTTCTTTAAAAAAATAAAGAAAAAATAAATATATACTATATCAAAAATCCTCTGATTAAGCTGGGTATTTGTGCCTCATAAAGCATAAGTATTGATGCCTAAAAGCGATTTATATAATAAAATTCTTAGTTTTGTGGCCTTATTTGCTCGAGTCCTTAAGTCCTTGGGGTGCTTTCTCACCCGATACTCTAAGACTGTTTGATTTGGAACTTACTGATTAAAGGCTCGTTACATGGCCAGATTAGAAAGCCTAATAGAACTAAGGAATAATATCACCAAAAATTTTTAAAAAAAAATAAAAGAGAAAAAAATAAGGCATAAGAGTTAGAGTTAAAGAACCCCGAGTTAAATTTCACGATAACGAAGGTGCATATAACTTAGGATAAAATAATAGACTAGATAAGAAATACAGTTTGACTCCTTGTCTTGATTGATAACAAGTTTTTGAATAAAGATTAAGCTTAAGAATGAAAAGTTAGATTTTCCTATAACTTATAGATTACTTAATTCTTACAATAATACTTCAAATATTTTTCTCTTTCAAAATGTGTTTTCAAAATACTAACACTTTGTTTCTCTTTCTTTATGAATTTTGTGGGTATAATCTACTGAAAATCCTCACGAGACAAAACTCATCCTCTAGGAGGAACCTAGAGGTTTAACGGCTTGTTGCACATGCTCAGTGCAATCGCGTAACCTGCGAAAGTGGTCTAATAACTTTTGGTTTAGTTTTATTGTTTTGCTCGAGGATGAGCAAAAGATAGGTGTGGGGGTGTGATCGTACACATATTTTGCATTCTTTTCATTACACTCCTACATTTTATCGTGTAATAAATCTACTATTTTTTTGTTTTAAATGTCTATTTTGCATATGATAATCACGGAGAGAAGAGGATTAAACCAAATAAATACCAGTTAAAATTAGATTTAACTGGATCTATTTAGTTAGCTGAGAATGATCCCAGATTTAGTCAGTTAAAAATCAGATTTTGGTGAATCAATTTGATTAATTTAAAGATCTATGAGGATATCACCACATCCAGAACAAATCAAGGATTGGGGCAAATGTTCAGCAGAAGATTAAAGCAAATCAGAAAGATAACACCAAATGAAAACTAATAAAATTCAAATTTCTATAATCCATTTTGGTTAGCTAAAGATTAATCGAGGATAACATCAAATATAGAGTCCAAATTCAAAATCCAAAAAGATAAATAGATAGAAAGAAGATCAATGGATGAGATAAAGTAATTTTGACTCAGATTCAGACTGAATATTTTAGTATTTGAATCATAACTTTCGCTACCGAAACTCAAATCTGATAATTCAATATGATCCAGAAAGAAGACGTAAAGGGCTACAACTCTTAAGTTGATCACTGTTTCTAATTCTATCACTTGATAAGTTATATTCAACAATCAACACGCTAATAAGCTGCAGATTAGAATTGAATATCCACAACAAATCAAGTTTGGAGATAAGGGGAGATTTAAATTCAGAAATAGCCAGTTTTTCCTATCTTTCGACTCGTTTTCTTATCCATTTCTATGCTATAAATACCCCCACACATTAGAGGCAGAGGGAGGATGAAGCAGAGAGTAGAATAGATTATTGTATAGGTTTAACCTAGGTTCTTCTTTTTCTTTTATGTAATTTTTAATTTTGTTTATATAACTGAGAGGAGAGGAGAGTTTCATGGAGGAATGAGAGCAAGCTTGTACTGAAGGTGACACCGGTGTAAGTAAGTCTTTCCTTTCATTGTTATTTGAATCAAATCAATGTTTTTATTTCTTCTTTACTCTTATTTTTGTTTGTTTTTCATTGATGTGTTTCTAATCCAAGTGAATCTGATAGCCTCGAGACTGCTTCGCCATTGCAAGTGCCTTTGATGGCCTATGGTGATGAACAATCATTCCTTTACTAGTTTAGCTTGCTCTTTTATTCGTAGTGTAGATCAGGAAGAGGGAAGATCCTACACGCCATGCTAGATCACCTTCAAAGACTAGATGAGTCGTAGCAATGGTTTTAAGGCATATGAGCAATAAAGAGATAAGTAAGAATTTTTAGGCTTTCTTTTCTTTTGAATTTAGTTTAGATCACCATCAACTCTCAACTCTATTCACTCTTTTTAATTTTTTTGTATAAATCTATTTTCTAATTTTTCTACCTTCTCAATCTACCACTTTCTTCTTAACTTAACTATAACTCTTTTTCATTTCCTTTTCAAGAACAAAAAGAAGAACTTTAACGAATTCAACTAACTTAAAAGAGAACTTACAAAATGCTTCCATCGCTAGTCCCTCCTTATGGATCACAACTCGCATAGCCACTTGCTATCGCGGTAGTATTGAGAACTTACACATTTCTATTATAAAGTTCTGAAATTCTGTATTTTTTGTGCAGGTTTTAAACTCAATCACGATTCGAAGACCGATCCATAGGATGATCCGTAAATCAGTACTGATTCGTGTGCTGAAGACCAAAGGCGATTCGTTTCCAAAACAGCATCATTTCATGTGAGTATTTATTTCTTTGTACTGTTATCATTTATTTTTAGACGGTTCCCTATTTAATTTTTATTGATTTAAATTACATGAGTATCTTAATAAAATCCTGATTTAATAATTGAAGTTATTAATGAGATCATCTTATCTATTATTTTATGTGATTGGATTATTTCTATTTTAATAGATTCGAGTGTTAATCCTCCTGATATGTCACGCATGATATGGTTCTATCAGATTTATTGAGATTGACGGCTAGTGATTGATTTTGTTTATTTATTGGGTGTTCAAATAAATGTATGATAGATTTTTCTATAGAAGATCATTACTACCATTATGGGGAGGAGTAGACATGTTATAAACGATGAATTGGACAGATCGTTGATGGTTAACTTATATAGAGTTAGTACCTTGTCACTGAGATGTGGGTATTCGTATTTATCAATTTTTAAGATTATTTGATTTAATTGGATTTGTTAATGATTGGGTTGGTCAGTGACTTTTAATGGAATAGTATTTTACCGGAGATAGGAGAGCAGACCAGGTTAATTAAGAAAGTGGATTTTATAGATTATAGATAATTATTAGTCTCAGATGATTATAATGTTGGAGAGCTGAATATTTCGGAGATGATAGATCAGATGTGTATTTAATGTTGATGTATATGAATTTTAGATTTTGTTATTGATATACGCGTTATTTATAAGATTTGATTCCTTTTTATTTGATGATAATTTAGATGGGATCTTGGACTTAAACTTATCAGTAGACTCGATGGGAATGGAGTTGACCTTGCGTTGAGGAATAGGCGTTTGATTGGATTGGTTAGGACTAATGGATTATACATTTTCATATTCAATTAGTTACCTGGATTTGGATCCTTTTGATTGAGCTTGATGACCGATGATCTGGATTAGATTTTGATGTTGATGACTATTTAGACATGTGGAATGTGTATTCATTTTAGATATTGAGACTTGTAAATACCAGTAATTTAGATGATGTATATATTGATGACTTAGAGGATTAGAGTAGATTGGTAGCGATAAGAAAACTAATTACTGATTCATTGAGATAGTGGTTTACAATATCATATACTTTGACCCGATCGATACTTGATGTTCACGACGATTGTATTGAGACTATAAGTTGATTGATCAGTTATTGTTATATGCAGTACAGGTAGATATGTACACCGATTAAACGATATATGACTTGTTATTGTACTACTTCATGTTACTGAAAGTTACTGAGACAATATTGTCAGACTGTGACACACACATTGTTCAATAGTTTTACCGTTTACACGGTGATATTGTCTTGTTATTATTGATTGGTCTCTAAAACTGCATATGTCATACCACATCTTCACATTTATTTAATATTAAATTCTGCTAATAATACCTCTCTTGCATGTTTCTAGGTTTATGGCATGCAATGAAGAAGAAGACCCTAAATTACCATTTAATGGGTGATAAAGGCCTACAAAAAATAGCCATTGACTTGGAGGGTATTCTGTCAAAATTAGAGACTCAAAACCTAAAACCGGGACATCCAGCCGACAGTGGGACAGGAGAGGACAGCACAGCAGGCGGTGCGCGGCCACCCTATGGCCGAAGAAACGCGGCCATAGCCACGGGATAAGATTTGACGCGCGGCTCCGTATAGTACCCTGGTTTTCCCCTTTTTGCCCATAAATACCCTGGGGTTTTTTCAGAACTGAGGAGAGGAGTTTTTGAGTAGTTTTTAGGTTAGTTTTAGGGTTTTTCTTTCCATGTTGTAGTTTAGTTTAGGTTAGTTCTTATTCTTCCTCCTCCATTGTATTTTTCATTTCTTATAGATCTTGTAATAGAAGCCCAAAAATAATTTGAAAAAATGGTAGCCTCATCATCATGTCCACCAAATTTCCAAAATTCATGTAGTTCTTTTTCAGAACGACTCAAAGGAAAATCATTGTGGGAAAAAATTATGGAATTCGTGCAAGAGACCGAGCGCATAATGCAAAATACGATTGACTTACCATGTCCACCAAATATTCATACGACTTACGAATCATGTCATTTTGGAAATCCAACTTCAATTTCATCATATCAACCTGAACATGACCAACATCGACCTCTTGATAGTTTGGTTAGTTAATCATTTCCCGAAATTGAACTTGAAGATGAATGTGAACCTGAGCTTCAAGTTAGTGATTTGAGTCCATTCATTGAATCAATATCGACTCCTATAGTGTTACCTAAACTGAGTGACGTTCTTGAGCCAGTTTTGATTCCCATACTTTCTGAACTTGAATCGATCATTTCACCCATTCACATTCCTTCCGTGGACAAAAATCAAGACTCAATTCATTGCATCCATTTGAACTTGCCCAAAATTTTGAGAACCACCTTGACATTTTGGCAAGTTATCCTTTTCCCGAAACTGAACTTGAGCTTAAATGTGATCCTGAACCTTATGTGAGTGATTCCTTTTCACTTTTTGATTCAATAATGACTCTGGTATCTTTATCATATTTTTTCTCTATTCCGGAGTCAACATTGAATCATTTACCCGTACACCGTGAAATTGAATCACCAATATCTTATGATCATACTTCATTAATGGGGAAAGTGTGTGAACATCAATTCTTTGGTTTGGACCCTATTTTGAACCAATTTGACTCTCATTGTTGACTCTCGACTTGATCTGAGTCAAATTCCCGAGTCGGTATCGATTTTTCTCCTGATCTATTTGAGTCCAAATCCATCATCTCCCAAAATCACACTTCATTGTTGGACACAGATGTTGAAGAAAATGACTCAGTAATTATTTTTGAAAATTGGAAATTAGATGGGGATCAGTTTATAAATAAGACCATTCAGTCCATCATTCTTTTACTGGGTCGCATTAGAGAGGTCACTGGTGGGTTTCTATAAGATCCACGATATCTTAATTGGGCAGCAACGCTTGGCCCACTCAGACCACCACCGGAGCCGCCACCATGAGGTAATTTTCCTTCTCTTCCCATTTGTTTTATGTATATACGCATTCACGATGCACTGAGGACAATGCATGAGATAAGTGTGGGGGAGGGTTTACTAACCTAGTTAGTTTTACATTTTCTTCTTTTACACTTCTTTTTAATTTAAAAAAAATTTAAAAACTTTTTCTTTTCTTTTTATAAAACTTTTTGACATAAGGGAAATAGTTTTGATTTATTTTTAAGAAAATTAAGATTATCTTAGGAATTAGGAAGACCTAAAATTATAAATTTTTAAACGAAGTCAAAATAGTAGATCTTGTTTAAATTTTAGGATAAGAAAATAAGATTGAAAAGATAATTTGATCTTGAATTTTTTGCCTTAGATTTATGCACTTCACACTTACACAATTTTTTGGATTGAAAAAAAGACTGAAAATGTCATAAAAAATATATTAAAAAAACGATGATAATAAAAATCACTTATTGAAGTTGGGTAATTATGCCTCAGGAAGCATGATTATTCATACCTAAAACGGTGGACAAAAATAAAATAATCTCCTTTAGTTTTGTGGCCTTGTTTACTCGAGTCCTTAAATATGAGAGATGTTTTCTCATTTGGTACCCTAAGATCATCTGGTTTGAGAGCCACTGGCTAAAGGCTCACTACTTGGGTAAATAAGAAAGCCTAAGAAAACTAAGGGAAGGAAAAAAGAAAAAAATAAATATACACAAATCAATGGCATGAAAGTTAGAATCGATATCCCAAAAATCTTCACAGTTCACAAAGTGCATATTTTTTAAGAGTTTTATGAAAGATCAAAGAATAAATTCAATTTTAAATTCTTACATTTAATTTATAACAAGATTTTGCATTTCGACTTAGTTTAAGGAAGAATAATTTCTGATTAACCTATGACCTTGGATGACTTATATTTTCGTAGAAATACTTCAACACTTTTTCTCTATTTCAAAATGTGTTTTTAAAGTACTAACATTTGATTTCTTTCTTTATAGATTTTGTGGGTGCAATCCGCTGAAAAACCCTCAGGAGACAAAACTCCTCCTCTAGGGGAAACCTAGAGGTTTAACGGCTTGTTACACATACTCAGTACAATCGCGTCACCTGCGAAAGTGGTATAATAATTTTCTTAGTATTTTGTTTTACTCGGGATAAGCAAAAAATAAGTGTGGGGTGTGATTAGTCTCTAAAACTGCATATTTCATACCACATCTTCACATTTATTTAATATTAAATTCTGCTAATGATACAGTTGGCCCAAAGGCCTATCACCCTAGTTTTGATGATGATCAACTCATGAAGTTATGTTTACTAATGATCTTGTGTTTAATTAATGACAGATTCATTATCATGATCTTAGTAGGTGCATAGCTCAACAAAGGATAATATGTCAAGATTTGGAGCTTGCACGGTGTGATCCAAGGAGCTTTTGGATCATGCTTGGACCAAGTCAAGAAGATGAGAAGACTTCAAGGGAAGACTTCAAGATCAAGACTTGTGTCTAGGTATAAGATTTTATTTTGTTTTAGATAAAATGTAAAGGATAGATAGTTGGTGGATTGCTCAAGTATATATCACACACACACTCTTGATTTACTTGTCTTTTCATAAAAGAATTTTCAGATTTAGAAAGACTTTCATTTTGGAAAAACTTAGTTTTGGTTTTTGATATTCATGTTTACATCTTTCAACCAAAACCAAGTTTTATGCTTAATACTAAAAACTTAGATATTTCATCTTGATTGTGTAGTGGATCATATCCATACACACTATGCTTTATAAGTATATCTTGTTTTTGTATTTGATGAAGATTTGGAAAAACATGTTGGAAAATATTGTTTTGGAAAAACAGTTTTTAATATGAGCCAAATATTTCCAAGTTACAAAAATAGTCCAATCTTTTATAACATGCCTTGATTTTGTGCAAGCTTGTTTGTATATCAAAGTATATTGGTTAAACTATTTTTGTAGATTTTTATGTATTTTATGAGATTTTATTAGAGCCAAAAAGATAAACTTTTTAATCCCAGAAAACTGTTTCAGGCTTCGGATAAGTCGACTTACGACCTTTATAAGTCGACTAATCCTGAAGTCGGTCGACCGGCCCGGTCGACCGACGTGCACAGACGTGCACGCCTTTGTACACTGGTGGACGGCCGACCGTGCCGGTCGACCGCTCCAGAGAGCTCTGCTCTCTGAAAATCTCGGCCGACCGCACGGGTCGACCGACAGAGAGTTCAACTCTCCTCCAGTTGCTCGGTCGACCCGGACGGTCGACCGGAGGCTCCAACGGTCGGATTTTTGACCGTTGGCGGTCGACCGGACCGGTCGACCGGCAGTACTGACAGATCCCAACGACTAGTTTTCTGGCAGCCTATAAATTGGGGTTCTTGTCATTATTTGAAGCCAAGATTTTAGAGACTCTTAGAGCCAGTTTTTCCCATACTTTCAGAAGAGTTTTCTCCACAAAATAGAGAGCAAATATTTCCTATCTAAAGGGAAGATTTTATAAAGAGTGTTAAAAGAGATTTCTTGAGTTTTTCACCATAGCATTCATCCTTGTTTTCTCACACCACACTTGAGCTATCCATTGATTATTCATTCTATAGGTGTGTTGTAGTGAGAAGTACTTTAGGTGATCAAAGTGTTGTGATCACCAAAGATCCTTTCTTTGTTCTTTGAGGAGACGGGCAAGTGTGCTCGTGGTTGTTTTGAGTTCGGGTGCGGACTCGGTTGATTGAGGTGCGGCCTCGGCGAGCCGGTGGGCTTGCGGTGTGTAAGGGACTAGAGAGTCCGAGGGCTTGTAGGTGTTGCGGCACCGAGGAGAGATCCATTTGGATCTTGCATAGTGGAAATCCTTCGTGTGTCGAAGGCGGGGATGTAGAGCAAGTGTGCTCGAACCTCGAAACATACCTTTGTGTTTGCGATTGCTCACTCTATATCTCTCTCTCTCTTTGTCTCTTTTATATCTTGCATTACTTATATTGTCTTTACATTTACATGCTTTATATACCTTGTGCTTAATTGTTATATACTTGCGTGGGATTGTTGCTAACACTTGTATTCAACCAAGAGAGCCAACGCGGCACCTCAACCCATTCAAGGGGAATCAAGAGGGGTTTAGTCCAGAGCCTTGCAAAGGGAATTCGGCTACACTCTTGTGTTATACATAGTGTTTAGTGTAAAAAGATTTAATTAGGTCATATTTGTTTTAGCTTCCGCATTATCATCATCATTTGGCATTAAGTGACCATTAGATTAGCCATCACCTATTCACCCCCCCTCTAGGTGAACTTACAATTGGTATCAGAGCTAGTGCTCTTGATATTGGGTCTAACAACCTAGAGTTAAAGATCCTCATTTTAGGCTAATCACAATATTTTGTACACACACCATGGACTTCATGTCACCACCCACCTTTGACATTCTTAACATCCAAATTTGGAAGGTTAAGATGTCATTGTACCTCAAGGCCTTAGGCATTCATGTATATCTTGCCACTACTAATAATGCATATTCTTTAGATGGTAAGAATTTGAGGCTAACTCAAAAGCCCTTAATGCTTTAAAGTCTACCCTAGATGATGTTTATTTATCTAGAGTTGCTAATATTGATTCGGCTTTTGTAGTATGGAACACCCTCACCTCCCTTGGCGAAAAGGATCTATACTATGCGGGGAGCGATTCGGACGTTGGAAGCGACATCTCCAACGTATGCTATATGGTCCAAGGGGATAACCCCCTTGAGGTAGACTCCGAATCCGATGATGAGGACATGTCATATGATGAGCTCACTTCATTTTGTCAAACAATTCTTGAAAAATATGACATGCTTAAGAAAGAAAATAAAAACTTAAAAAAGAACATTGCTTGCATGCATATAGAACAAGATTCTTTTAAATCTAACATTGCATGTTTAGAAAAAGAAAATAACAATTTGAAAAAGAATTTTGATTGCATGCTTAAAGAAAAGGATTTATTAGCAAATAAAATGGCATGCTTAGAAAAAGAGAACGAAGTTTTGAAAAATGAAAATGATTCCCTCATGTCAAAATTGAATGATTTATGTGAAGGGAATGTGACTTTGAAAAATAAGATTGATTTGGTGGAAAACAAAAAGAAGTTGTTTTTCAAGAAAATATTACTTTGAAAAGAAAATTTGTTAAAAAAGAAAAAGAATTTGTTTCTAAAAAGAAAAAGAAAAATGATTCTTTATCTCACCATGCTTTACATGCCACCTCTAGTGAGATTAATGGTTTGAAAAATAAAATTAATAATTTGAGTTCAACTTTGAACTCGTGTGCATTCAACCATTCTAGATTGGAGTCCTTGTTTTCAAAGAAACAACCTTCATCAATTCATGCACATCTTCATGCTTATGTTGCACAACATGATCACACTCCTACACATAAGCATACTAAGGTGTACATATGTACACATTGTGACCGCAAAGGCCATTTAGCAAAGTTTTGTTATGACAATATTAATTCTCTAAATTTTGCTAATTATAAAAGATTTTGGGTTCCTTACAAGACTAACCCCAAAGGACCCAAGAAAATATGGGTACCAAAACCCCCACCTTTTGCTTTTGATGTAGGTGAGGGCTCTCACAAAACGTGAGAGGATTGGTGCCTTGGTAGTGGATGCACTTGGACATGACGGACATACTTTTGGGATGCATCACTATCAAGGAGTTTTGGTGGGACAACCACCATGCTTGGAGCTTTGGAGTTGGTAACAATCTCTAAACTTCCAATTTATTTATGTTCATGCTTGTCCATTCATAATATTCATAGCATGTTCATGTTTTATGTATTTTTGTGCTTCATGTGGTATTTACATGCTTAGATGTAGAATGTGTCAAACTTGCATTTATACATGTACAAATAGTAAATTACAATTGATTCATATATTATTGAACTTCATGCTCATTTGTATCCACTATATGCATATGTATAGGCTAGTTTTGATGATTCTCTTTTATACATGTTTACCTTATTTTTATGCTTTACTTCATGTATATATATTTTAATTCAAATCTAATAAATATACATGTATACCCGTGAGTCTCTTGCTTTCATGCAAATACATTTAATAGACTCTTTTATTTGGGATATGTATGCATATTGTTAGAATTGGATAAATCATACATATACCTAGAAGTTTGTTGATTTGATGAAAAATGATTTTTCGTGACTTATAATCTTTTTGAGCTTCATTGACTATTTTCATAAAAGTACTATTTACATGATTGTTTAACACTCACACTTTTGTTAAAATCATTTTGAGCCTTATAGACCATGAGTGCTTAAATTTTTATGTATCTAGTTATGTTTATGAAAAACATAAGATTTGATATATTTGAAGGATCTTTAACTAGTTTTTCAAAAACAATTTATACTAGTTATTTATTCTTCAAATAGTTTTTGAGATTGACACATGATTCTATTTTTCTCAAAATTTGATGCTTCATGATTTGAATATTAGTTTATATGTTAGTTTTTGTCAACCCTAGGATTTATACTTGTACATATCATGGGCCACAAATAAATCTATTTATATTTGTGCTTAAATGCTTATTTGAACCCATGAAATGTGCTTGTATTGCTTAGTTTTGATGATACATAAAGTTTTAAACTTGTATTCCCACTTTTTGGATTTGATTTATGATCATGTGTTTTCATTTCATGTATATGTGTATTTTGCCAAACTTTAAGATATACATGTATACCTCTTGAGTCATTTGCCTTTAATGCAAATCTATTTATATGGACTCAATTGTGTTTAAGAGATATGTATGTATACTTATTATGTTGTCAAAACATACATATATCTTGAAATATAAATTTTGTTTTTAATAAAAAAAAAATGTGTGATGATTTAAAGGAATATTGAGATAAATTGACATTTTTGCTTTATTCCTTGCTTGAAGGATTTCGTACTAGTTTTAAAACACTTTCATATTAACTAGTGCAATCTCTTCATTTGTTAGAGTATATAATAAGGTTACTCTTAAATTGGTATCATTGGATATTTTCAATTGGTATCAATATGATTTTTATATACTCGTATTTTGATTGTATGTATGAATGCTTTCTAATTTGAACTATATCAATCTCTATTGGTATTATCTTTTCATACATATATGATCTATTTGTGTTTGACTTACAATTGACTCACACTTTAAAAACACAATGTATATGCTAAGCTTAATTCTACTTTCAATTAGTAATTCTTAAAGCTTAAGCAATATGTTTTCAAGATTGATATCAAAATTAAAAAAAATATGTTGATTTGATATCTCAAGATGTGTTCAAAATTTTGTTTTGATAAAGAAATATTCAAAATTTTTGATTTGTATTTCCTATATGCAAGGAGAGCTTAACATCTCTCTTACATATAGATTCATGTTGAGTATATTATAAATTGAGGAGCTTGACAACTCTTCTTTATATGATATACGTGTGTAGGGGGAGCTTCACATCTCCTTTTATGCATTACATAATATGTGTTATGTGAGTTAGGGCTTGTCATCCCTTCTTCATGTAATACATATGTGTAGGGAAGCTAACTTAGCGTCTTCCTCTTCATGGATGTATATCGCATATAAATTTTTATTGATTGATTTATATTACCCCTTCTTGTTCTCTTTACTTTTGACAAAAAGGGGGAGTAAAATTTGTTTGATTTGCCTTTACTTTGAACCCTTTGTTGATGAGTGACAAAAGGGGGAGAAGTATTTGAGTTATATGCATATTTTCATTGCTTAAGGGGGAGAAGTATTTGTCTTCCTTGTTAGTTATGCATATATTTTTGTATTGCAAATAGGAGAAAAAGATTTTGATTTATGCTTGTTGCATGTTTTATCTCCATACTTGCATACATATTCATGAGCTTCATTGTCATATATTATTATTTATGTCTATGCTTGAGTTAAGAGGGAGCTTCTTTGAAGCTTAACTTTAATCCATGCATATATAACTCCATGAGTTTTTGTCATCATCAAAAAGGGGAGATTGTTGGCCCAAAGGCCTATCACCCTAGTTTTGATGATGATCAACTCATGAAGTTATGTTTACTAATGATCTTGTGTTTAATTAGTGACAGATTCATTATCATGATCTTAGTAGGTGCATAGCTCAACAAAGGATAATATGTCAAGATTTGGAGCTTGCACGGTGTGATCCAAGGAGCTTTTGGATCATGCTTGGACCAAGTCAAGAAGATGAGAAGACTTCAAGGGAAGACTTCAAGATCAAGACTTGTGTCTAGGTATAAGATTTTATTTTGTTTTAGATAAAATGTAAAGGATAGATAGTTGGTGGATTGCTCAAGTATATATCACACACACACTCTTGATTTACTTGTCTTTTCATAAAAGAATTTTCAGATTTAGAAAGACTTTCATTTTGGAAAAACATAGTTTGGTTTTTGATATTCATGTTTACATCTTTCAACCAAAACCAAGTTTTATGCTTAATACTAAAAACTTAGATATTTCATCTTGATTGTGTAGTGGATCATATCCATACACACTATGCTTTATAAGTATATCTTGTTTTTGTATTTGATGAAGATTTGGAAAAACATGTTGGAAAATATTGTTTTGGAAAAATAGTTTTTAATATGAGCCAAATATTTCCAAGTTACAAAAATAGTCCAATCTTTTATAACATGCCTTGATTTTGTGCAAGCATGTTTGTATATCAAAGTATATTGGTTAAACTATTTTTGTAGATTTTTATGTATTTTATGAGATTTTATTAGAGCCAAAAAGACAAACTTTTTAATCCCAGAAAACTGTTTCAGGCTTCGGATAAGTCGACTTACGACCTTTATAAGTCGACTAATTCTGAAGTCGGTCGACCGGCCCGGTCGACCGACGTGCACAGACGTGCACGCCTTTGTGCACTGGTGCACGGCCGACCGTGCCGGTCGACCGCTCCAGAGAGCTCTGCTCTCTGGAAATCTCGGCCGACCGCACGGGTCGACCGACAGAGAGTTCAACTATCCTCCAGTTGCTCGGTCGACCCGGACGGTCGACCGGAGGCTCCAACGGTCGGATTTTTGACTGTTGGCGGTCGACCGGACCGGTCGACCGGCAGTACTGACAGATCCCAACGGCTAGTTTTCTGGCAGCCTATAAATTGGGGTTCTTGTCATTATTTGAAGCCAAGATTTTAGAGACTCTTAGAGCCAGTTTTTCTCATACTTTCAGAAGAGTTTTCTCCACAAAATAGAGAGCAAATATTTTCTATCTAAAGGGAAGATTTTATAAAGAGTGTTAAAAGAGATTTCTTGAGTTTTTCACCATAGCATTCATCCTTGTTTTCTCACACCACACTTGAGCTATCCATTGATTATTCATTCTATAGGTGTGTTGTAGTGAGAAGTACTTTAGGTGATCAAAGTGTTGTGATCACCAAAGATCCTTTCTTTGTTCTTTGAGGAGACGGGCAAGTGTGCTCGTGGTTGCTTTGAGTTCGGGTGCGGACTCAGTTGATTGAGGTGCGGCCTCGGCGAGCCGGTGGGCTTGCGGTGTGTAAGGGACTAGAGAGTCCGAGGGCTTGTAGGTGTTGCGGCACCGAGGAGAGATCCATTGGGATCTTGCATAGTGGAAATCCTTCGTGTGTCGAAGGCGGGGAGGTAGAGCAAGTGTGCTCGAACCTCGAAACATACCTTTGTGTTTGCGATTGCTCACTCTATATCTCTCTCTCTCTTTGTCTCTTTTATATCTTGCATTACTTATATTGTCTTTACATTTACATGCTTGATATACCTTGTGCTTAATTGTTATATACTTGCGTGGGATTGTTGCTAACACTTGTATTCAACCAAGAGAGCCAACGCGGCACCTCAACCCATTTAAGGGGAATCAAGAGGGGTTTAGTCCAGAGCCTTGCAAAGGGAATTCGGTTACACTCTTGTGTTATACATAGTGTTTAGTGTAAAAAGATTTAATTAGGTCATATTTGTTTTAGCTTCCGCATTATCATCATCATTTGGCATTAAGTGACCATTAGATTAGCCATCACCTATTCACCCCCTCTAGGTGAACTTACAGATACCTCTCTTACATGTTACTAGGTCCATAGTGTGCAATGAAAAAGAAAACCCTAAATCACCATTTAATTGGTGATTAAAGGCCTACAAAAATAGCCATTGACTTTGGAGGTGATTCTGTCAAAATCAGAGACCCAAAACCGAGACATCAAGCTGACAGGGGGACAGGAGAGGATAGTGCAGCAGGCGGCGCGCGGCCACCCTAGGGCCGCGAAAACGCTGCCATAGCCGCGTGCCAAGATTTGACACTCGACTTCGTACAGTACCCTGTTCCCCCTTTTTTGCCTATAAATCCCTGGGGTTTTTCCAGAACCAAGGAGAGGAGTTTTTGAGTAGTTTTTAGGTTAGTTTTAGGGTTTTTCTTTCCATGTTGTAGTTTTGTTTAGTTTAGATTAGTTCTTCTTCTTCCTCCTCCATCGTATATTTCATTTCTTGTAGATCTTATAATAGGAGAGAGAGTGATACATGTTTGGAATGCAAGAGTGCTTGTAATAGAAGCTGACAAGCTATGAAAGGTGCTCTCTTTACCTCTCTTTGTTTTCTATCTAACTCCTTTTACATGTTTAGCTAATCTTTTCTCTAATGGCAACTAACTACTAACCACTAACTAGTCTAACTTCTTATTTGATAATCCACATGAATCTAATAGCCTCTACTTGGCCTTGCTCTTGCAAGAGCCATTGATGGCTCATGATGATGGATCTAACACTCTAATATCTAAATCTCTAACAAGCTAACATTACTTTATTTCATACTTGCTCTTATTTGGTTTTGATGATTTAAGTGTAACTTGCACTTGTTGGTTGAATTTGGATGTGAAAGTTAACATATGAGCCATGCGTTGTAAAGCTCTTGAACCAAGGACTAGTGATGGCCAATGATACATGTGAGTCAACTATCACTAAGAGGTTAGCATGTTAGTGGAGTCATTAGTAGTTAGTAGCCATAAGTTTTCTTTATCTTTTTACTTTGTTTTAAAAATATATCAAAAATCACAAATATCTTATCTTCTATGTTTCCCACTTCTTCGTATTTCACCGTACGCTTCTCTTACCATTCTTTGTTTTCTTTTCTTTCGATTCTTTAAAACATTGAAGAACTTTTAACACACACGTGAATCAACCGGTAAAACTTCTATCGCTTCCCGTCCCTGTGGATTCGACTCGTTTTAGCCTCTATGCTATAACGGAAGTATCGAGGAAGCCAAAGTACACACACTTTAAATCTTAATTTCAAAACATACGCTATTTGTGCGCGATTTTCCCCGAACAAATTTTGGCAACGTTGCGGGGATGGGAACGGTTTGATTTCACGCTTTTGTTAACTTTTCTTCTTTATTTTTTTAGTGTGCAGGTCAAATTCTTTAGCATTGCCGAAGTCCACACTTGCTCTTGTGTGGTTGGGTTAATTCTTGTATTTTCTTATACTCTGCTGCTAATTTTTGTTTATATTACCTGTATACTGTAAATAATTTTAAGAACTAAAATACAGAAATTGGATGCTTTAAAACGGTTTAGACATTTACATTTAGGCACGTGTCAATTTTCATTCCAATATATTATATTTTATTCTTGTGTTGTTGTGATATTGATATGAGGTGTACATATGGCATTGCATATAGTATAGGACAAATACGTGGCTGATTTACTCTCTTTATGTGTTCATTCTTGTCTATATTGCACACTTACACAAATTGAACTTAACGGCAAAACCCAATACAACATAAGGTGGGAAAGTCATTACCCTTCTTAGCCCAAAAATCACTTCCTCACTCACACAACCCAAGTCTAAATAAAATTTCCTAGACGTTGGCCCCTAGGGACATCTCGGACTTATTTAAGAGATTGACCTAAGAGAAAAGTTGTTAGAAGTTGGCTCTTGTCAAACTGGTGTCTAAGGTTGGGGATTGAGAGCCGAAACATCGAAGAACAGTGGTTTGGCATAATTAGGCCCATTGCTCCGGTATGGATACCTCCCACTAATTTTGTCCCTACCTGGCCGATTAACTCGTGGTCAGATTCTGACAATATACCCCCCATGGACAGTCTAACTATTTAGGAGTCGTCTAGGTCTAAGTCAACCCTAGCATAGGCTTGTTTTCTTTTTCTTTTTTTTGTTTGTTTGTTTGTTTTCTCTTTTGTAAATTATGAAATGGATTTTAACAACAATAATTTTTTCAATCCGAATATGAATCCATATTTCACCCCAACCTCATTTGACTCGGATAACTCTGACCCGGCTATGTACAACATGAACCAACCATATATGCCGGGTTGGGATTATCCGACTCAATATGACCCGTATCTCCAATCCTATGACTATAATTTTCAAAATAACTTCAACTCTTCACAGAGTCAATGGGGATTCACCTACCCTGAGTCCAATTTTCAACCATCTTGTCCACAATTTTTAAAATATTCACTCCCCAATTTTGATTCATGTACTCCTTTTCCTGAGCCACCAATTGAAGAAAAATCATCATTGGAAAGGAGTTTGAAAGAAGTGATAGAAGCCCAAAAATAATTTAAAAAATGGTAGCCTCATCATGTCCACCAAATTTCCAAATTCATGTAGTTCTTTTCCAGATGACTCAAAGGAAAATCATTGTGGGAAAAAATTATGAAATTCGTGCAAGAGACCAAGCGCATAATGCAAAATACGATTGACTTACCATGTCCACCAAATATTCATACGACTCACGAATCATGTCATTTTGAAATCCAGCTTCAATTTCATCAATTAACCTGAACTTGACCAACATCGACCTCTTGATAGTTTGGCCAGTTATTCATTTCCTGAAATTGAACTTGAAGATGAATGTGAACCTGAGCTTCAAGTTAGCGATTCGAGTCCATTTATTGAATCAATATCGATTCCTATAGCGTTACCTAAACTGAGTGACGTTCTTGAGCCAGTTTTGATTCTTATACTTCCTGAACTTGAATCGATCATTTCACTCATTCACATTCCTTCTGTGGACAAAAATCAAGACTCAATTCATTGCATTCATTTGAACTTGTCCAAAATTTTGAGAACCACCTTGACATTTTGGCAAGTTATCCTTTTCTCGAAATTGAACTTGAGCTTAAATGTGATCCTGAACCTCATGTGAGTGATTCCTTTTCACTTTTTGATTCAATAATGACTCCGGTATCTTTATCATATTTTTTCTCTATTCCGGAGTCAACATTGAATCCTGTACCTGTACACCGTGAAATTGAATCACTAATATCTTATGATTACACTTCATTAATGGGAAAGTGTGTGAACATCAATTCTTTGGTTTGGACCCTATTTTTGAACCAATTTCGACTCTCATTGTTGACACTCGACTTGATCTGAGTCAAATTTCCGAGTCGGTATCGGTTTTTACTCCTGATCCATTTGAGTCTAAATCCATCATCTCCCAAAATCACACTTCATTGTTGGACACAGACGTTGAAGAAAATAACTCAGTAATTATTTTTGAAAATTAAAAATTAGATGGGGATAAGTTTTTAAATAAGTGCATTCAGTCCATCATTCTTTTACTGGGTCACATTAGAGAGGTCACTGGTGGGTTTCTACAAGATCCACGATATCTTGATTGGGCAGCAACGCTTGGCCCAGTCGACCACCACCGGAGCCACCACCATGAGGTAATTTTCCTTCTCTTCCCATTTGTTTCATGTATATACACATTCACGATGCACTGAGGATAATAAATGAGATAAGTGTGGGGGAGGGTTTACTAACCTAGTTAGTTTTACATTTTCTTTCTTTTACACTTCTTTTTAATTTAAAAAATTTAAAAACTCTTTTCTTTTCTTTTTACAAAACTTTTTGACATAAGGGAAATAGTTTTGATTTATTTTTAAGAAAATTAAGATTATCTTAGGATTTAAGAAGACCTAAAATTTTGAAGTTTTAAACGAAGTCAAAATAGTAGATCTTGTTTAAATTTTAGGATAAGAAAGTAAGATTGGAAAGATAATTTGATCTTAAATATTTTGCCTTAGATTTATCAAAAACCACAAATATCTTATCTCTATGTTTCTCACTTCCTCATATTTCACCGTTCTCTTCTCTTACCATTCTTTGTTTTCTTTTCTTTTGATTCTTTAAAACATTGAAGAACTTTTAACACACACGTAAATCAACTGGTAAAGCTTCTATCGCCCCCCCCCCCCCCCCCGTCCCTGTGGATTCAACTCGTTTTAGCCTCTATGCTATAACGGAAGTATCAAGGAAGCCAAAGCATACACACTTTAAATCTTAATTTCAAACATACACTTTTTGTGTGCGATTTTCCCTCGATCAATTATTACTACTATTGACATTGTTATTCTCACTGTATCATCCTAGTAATCCAAATAATATGGATATTGATTGTTCTAAATAATAATGTAAATAGACAACTCACACCAGGATTGGGAAAATTGATGAAGGAGACATCGTCTGTGTTTTGAGTGGACCTAGGCTGCATGTTGCACAGCGAAGATACGGTTCCATTGCAGGGTTTCGGGGATAACGACATCGCATATTGTTCATATTATTATTGTTATTGACTGCCTAGCGGTAGGACCTGATTCAGCGCCAGGTGATTGGGTCATGGTTCCGGGTATGTACAGAACCCATCTAAAGCTTGGACAATGTCTCCAACCGATCAGTTTCAATAATTTAGGACCCTTATTGACACGTGTAGTAGGTGTAGTATGGGATGCGTCTATTACAGGTGGCAGTTGGAGTTCGCTGACATAATTAATAATGATAAACTATTATTATGTATTGTAATTGACTGTACTTACCTGACTGTACTCATATATGATGTGATAGACATCTGATACATGTATGTCATGATAGATACCTGATAGTACACATAACCTGGTTATACATCTAACTTTGTTATTTATTGATTTTAATTATTGTTCATTGATAATACACATACTGTCTCTTACCTGTTATAATTTTATAGTTTTATTTCATATTGCTCACACATTATATGCATATGCACTTTCTCCTTTTATTTTACACACTCATTGGGTCGCTTTCTAATGATCCTGAATTTGCACGTTCAGATATTGGATATTTTTTTATTGATCAGGTGTTCGATGAGACTGGACATGTTACAAAGAGCCTCGAGTTCTCCCTATTCGATTATTGGTATTCTTATTTTTCTGTCATTTCCTTGATTCCTGATATATTGGACTCATTACTTGTTTTATTCCTTTATTCATCTGTGATCTTCTATGGACATTTATGTGTGAATTATAGTGATATTGATTAATCATAAATTTCTTTATAGCTTGCTCAGGTTATTTTAAGCTTAGCATATGTACGTGAGGTATTTTTCTCGCGTATATACGTCGCCGACTCTCGTCACGACTCTGTTTTCGCGTATTTTGAGAAGCGAGGTTTCTTGATATCAGAGCCAAATTTACTCAAGGAGGACCTAGTTCTTACCGATGACCTGAGACAAGTTGTATTTACACTACAATATACATATACTATTCACACAATGATATTGAGTCCACTTGAGAATTGACCATCCTCTCTTTGAATGTCCATCTCTGTGATATTTTGATATCCCTGATTCCAACTCTTCTTTTAGAGTGATCTGGGTTCTATCTTTATCTTATTCTTCTTCCCGATTCTATTTCCCTGATTTGTCACCTGAGTTTGATCAGTTCATATTGAAGCCGATAGTAGAAATCAGAGCACGCAGTGAAAGCATAATGGACCCATGATGCAGTAAGAAGCGATGAGAAAACTTTATCTTCTCTTATGATTTTGATTCTTTTTATAATTCCCTACTTTATTGAAATTTCGAGGATGAAATTTTTATAAGATGGGTAGAATGTAATATCCCTAATTTAAAATATTGTATTTTTATTTTTCTAAGAAATTATTTTTAATTTACTGGTTATTTAATTGTTATTTGTTAAATTGGTCTATGATTTATTTCATTATTAAATACACAAATTATTTAGTACATTAAATGGTAATTTGGCTTTATGCATTTACCATTATTACTTGTTAGTAGTTTAATTGCTAATTATTATTTCTCCTATTAATACAGTTATTATTATTTATTGTTACTATTATTAGTGTTATTATTTTTGTTAATTATCATTATTAATATTAATAGTTTTGTCATTGTTAATTATAATTATTATTGTTAATATATTGTTGTTATTATCATTATTATGGCTATGGCTAATTACCTTTGTTGATACTATTATTACTGGTTTTAATATAGTTATTGTTAATTATTATTATTGGTGTTTATTATTATTTTATTGTTATTATTATTACTATTATTGTTGTAATTACTATTGTTTTTATTATTACTTAATTTGTATTATTATCGTTATTATTAATAGTATTATTGTTTTTCTATTTTTCCTTAGCCCATACCTATTTATTATAACCCACTAGCCTAAACCCATTAACCCATTATCACCACCCAATATAATCCCTAGATAATCTTCTATCGAATCTTAATCTTAACTACCTAATCTACTCATATAATCTTTCTTAAAACTAAATCTCATCCTAAAACAAACCCTAATCCATCTTCACCTCCTAACCCACAACATCCATATCTCCCTTCTTGCCCTGGCCTGTCGAACACCTCGTGCCGCGACACCTGCCTCCCACCAGCGTGCGCAACCACCCCCTGGCGCACCTCTTCCCTTGCTGCCCTTGCTAAACCTCACAGTCCATGGCAACAGCCATAAGCTTTCCCCTCACCAGGCCGACCATTATCTCCATCAGCCCCTTCAGGCCAAGAGCCTCCCCCCTTCTCCATAGCGCAGCACCCTGCCACCACACCCTGTGTGCACCCCCTTCGACAACACCACCCCCGACAGCCCCAGATTTGTTGACCAACACCCACGCACACCCCAAGCCGAGAGCAGCAACTCTCCCTCTCCCCTTGGCCAACTCCCTCCTCTCCATGGCATACTCTACCACTCCACGGTAACCCAACAGTCGGAGCCTCCGTGAGCCACCGGCATCCTCCGTCAACAAGCGCGAGCATGCACACATCCACTTCGGCGAGATCCTCGAGCTGTCAACATCTTCCGCAGCTTCCGTCCTCACCATTCGGCGGGCATCAGCAACCATTTCTCCCCTTTTGCCGTGAGTTGTCTCCCCTTTCTCTATTTATAATTTTGCATGCACGGGTTTAATGCATATATGTGATGGGTATTTAATTATTACATGGGTATTGGTATATTATAAGTGTGTGTAATTATAAGTAGTGTGTGCATGGATTATTGTGTGTTTGGTTATATGCATGGATGTGTGCATGAGTTTATATGAGATTGGTATTTATGTGTATTATGTAATTGCATGTGTATATTAAAATCTGTGTTGATTTTTAAGTCAAAAACATAGATATATTATATTTCATGTATATTGAATTCTATCCATATACAACATGCTTCAAAGTTGTTTAAATATCATGTTTTTATATTTACATGTGTTTTGAAAAAATCGGATTTCCATTTCAAAAATTCAAGTTTCGAAAAATACGATTTTTGGTTTAAGGTAAATTTTCAAGAACACAAAAATGGTTCAAATTGGTTGAATTTTTATCACACATATTTGTATTTCAAAGATCTAATAAGAACTGATTTTTGTGGAATTTATGTGATTTTATGGGATTTAATTAAAGATAAAAACTCAAGTTTTTAAGTCCTATAATGACTAGACTGGCTGTCTTCCGGTCGACCGGAACGGTCGACCGTAGCAGTAGTCGGTAGATTGATGCGGTCGACCGACGTGCACAGGCGTGCACGCCTGCTTGAGCTGGTGGGCCGGTCGACCGGGTCAGTCGACCGTCCAGAGAGCTCTGCTCTCTGGAAATGGCCCCGGTCGACCGGGTCGGTCGACCATCCAGAGAGCTCTGCTCTCTGGAAATGGCCCCGGTCGACCGGGCCGGTCGACCGGCAGAGAGCTCTTGCTCTCTGTATCCAGTCTAGGTCGACCGGGCCGGTTGATCGGAGGCACAATGGTCAGAAATATGACGTTGGGCCGGTCGACCGGAAGGGCAAATCTGCCCTTTCCAGCTGCCAACGGGCAGATTCATTTGGGGTTATAAATACCCCTCATTGGAGTTTGTTTTTAACGAGTTTTTCAAGAGCAAAAATTCTCACTCTTTCTAGTGTTTAATTACAAGTTTTCAAAAGAGTTTTTGGGTTTAAATATTTCATCTTTATTTGTTTTAAAGGATTGAAAAAAATCAAGAAAAAGAAAAGTCTTTGGGATTTGTTTTTTATCTTCATTTCTATTATATCCTAGAAGTTTTTCCAAGTATTTTCTTTGAGTTTTTGATTTTCAAACTCTTTATTTTCTCATACTTGAGCCTATCTATCTATCCATCTATTAGAATCTATTTTGTGGGAAAATTAGTTTGTGGTTGTTTATACCACCAAGTTGCAAGCATTCCATCTTTATGATATCCCTTTAGTGAGAGGTGATTGTGTTGATATCCCTCTAGTGAGAGGTGATTGTGGAAGTGGTATTTGTATCCCTCTAGTGAGAGGTGATTGGTTTGGAATCCCTTAAGTGTGAAGTGATTGAGTTTGTTGGTATCCCTCTAGTGAGAGTTGATCATTGTTTGGCTAAGTGCCTAACCCTCTAAGTGTAGAGGTATTTTTGAGTTGTGCCTTGCCTCTAGTGAGAGGTTGTATTTGAGAGAGGAGTTGTGTACTCCCAAATTATATTTGCCCCAAATCCTTAGTGGAGGTTCCCTGTGTGGGAAGTCCTGTGTGGACGAGTTAGTGGAAATCCTTCTGTGTGAAGGCGGGGACGTAGAGCTGTGTGCTCGAACCTCGAAACATATCTGTGTGTTTGCGTTTGATCTACTTTCTCTAACTCTCTCTCTCTTATATTGTGTCTTGCATGGATTCATATTGTTCATATCATTTATATGCTTGGATTTGTTTGTGTGTGCCCATACGTGTGTTAAACCAAGAGAACTTCATATAGCACCTCAACTCTTATTTAGAGGAATTTAGAGGAGATAGTCCAGAGGCCTTCACTGAGAATTTGGCTACACTCCTTGTTTACACTAAGTGTGTTGCATTTAGTTTTTAATTCCGCATCATTTGTCATTAGATTAGCCATACACCTATTCACCCCCCTCTAGGTGTACTTTCAATTGGTATCAGAGCCTACGCTCCTGATATTAAGTTTAACTACCTAGGAGTGAGATCTTGGTTGCTAATCTATCATTTGCATCTGCACACATATTGTTTGCACTCATGGATAACCCTCCCATATTTATATCTCTAAAATTGATACATGGAAGTTTGGGATGAGTTGGCACTTAAAAGCCATAGGTTATAAAGTCTACCTTGCCATTACCAAGGAATCTTACCTTAGTAATTGCATGCATATAGAGGCCAATGCATTAGCTCTAGAGGCACTTAGAAAATCATTTAGCAAAGAATATTTAAATATGGTTTCTCATTGTGATTCCGCCTTTGCAGTGTGGAACATCTTGACCTCTCCAAAGTTTCAATGCCAATCCCAGTGGAGAAGGAATTAATAGAGAAGATCCGACCAACGTTGCTTCATGGTCCAAGGGAATGACTCTCTTGAGGTACATTCGGATACTCAACTAGATAGTGCTAGTTCTTCTTGTGATGATTATGTTGATCCTGATGCATTGAATGAAGAGTTATCTATTGTTTGTGAGAACCTCTTTGAAAAATATAAATTTTGAAAAAGAAAACTTTTAAGTTAACTAAAGAAAATAAGGACTTGTCTTCAAAATTTGATATTGTTTTGCAAGAAAGAGATGAGATTTCTAATGAAAGAAATTCATTGAAATCTAAACTTGATCTTGCCCTAAATGAAAACAAGATTTTGAAAAGTAAAAATGATTGTGAAAATGTTTTAAAGAAAAACGAGGACTTAACTTTAAAACTTGATTTTGTTGTAAAAGAAAATGAATCTTTAAAAAAGAAAGTTTCTTCTATTTCAAAGAGCTAGATTTGTTTTTAAAGAGAAATACTACTTTGCAAAATGATATTGATTCACATGTTTGCCATGCTAGTGTAGCTTCATCATCTAACTCATCTATTGCATGCACCACCTCTTCTATAATTGAAAATGATATTTGTATGCTTAAAAAGAGTGTTGATTGTTTGGGCTCCACTTTGAGCCAATGTGCCATGAAACACACACGTTTGGAATCTATGTCTCAAAAGAAACAAGTTCCATCTATGCATGCACACCTTACACGGCATATACATACTCCTCACGTTCATACACAACACTATGTATGCTCATGTGTACACTTGTACACATTGTGGGCGTAAGGACCACCTTGCTAAGTTTTGTTATGATAGAATACATGATGTAAATTTAGCAAATAGATTTGTTTGGGTTAGGAAAGGTGCTAACCTTCATAGACCCAAAGAGTATGGGTACCAAAGACCACCCCTATGATATTTGATGTAGGTGTGGGCTCTCACTTGACGTAAGAGTGACGATGCCTTGAGGTGGATGCGTTCCAAACTTAAAGGTAACAATTTTGGATGCATCACTTTCAATGGGAGTTTGGTGGGAGGACCACCTTGGTTTGGAGACATAGAGATGTACCCTCATGGTTTTGGTAACGATCTCTAACTCCCATTTATGTTTACATACTTCCATTATTGATTTTAGCATGTTTTGATGTTTCATGATTATTATGATAAATATCATGATAATTAGATTAGTGATATACATAATTAGTATTTGAGATACACGCATGTTTATATGGATCATTATTTTTGTGTACTCACTTTAGTTTAACTATTGTGTATGTCTTAGTTCTAATACATGTGTATTTACATAATGATCATATTGGTTTATGTTTCATTTTATGCGTCATGATTTGATTACATGTTTAGATGTTAGTTTTCATTAAACTTGAGTATATACTTGTACAACTAATGAGCCACAAATTGATTATTATATGTTTGTACTTGATTGCTCATTTGTACTTATTAGATGTACTAGTATAGCCTAGTTTTGATGATTCATGCATTTTGACTTGTATTCTCTATTTTTATGCATGTTTTCATGTTTATGTTTTAGCTTTATGTATGTGTTAAATTGTTTAAAACTATTGGATATACATGTATACCATTGAGTCATTTTGCGTTTCATGCAAATCCTTATTTAGACTCATTTGTATTTATGGATATGTATGTATACATTTAGATTTAGACTGAACATGCATATGCCTTGGAGTTAGCATTATTTTAATGAAAATTAAATTTTGATGATTCTCATATTTTTTTTTTAAGGAATTTCATCATTGAGCCTTATTGCCTATTTTCATGACTATGTCTTTCACACAAAACTTATACACTCACATTATTTGATGTTTTCTCATGATTTTATTTTTATGAGTATTATATGTGCTACATAAACTTTGAGTGTCTTTGGTTGAGTGATTTTCATGTTTCATGAAATATATTCTTATTTTATTCCTTACTTGAAGGATTTCGTGCTAGTTTATAATTTTATCATATAACTAGTTGCGTATTCTTCATGTGGTAGAGTTTTCAAAAATGCTAAAATTATTTTCAATCCTATTTTTGAAAATCCCTACCCATCTATGGGCGATTGGTTGGGCGACCATGCCTTGTATGCTTATTATTGAAAATCTATTTAAACATGTGCATGAAATGGGTGGTAGGGAGTATGAGTTATACACTTGATTCTCATTGTGTTTTCAATTGGTATCACAATTGATTTCTATTTTGTATGCTCATATTTGTTTCTATATATATATATATATATATATATATATATATATATATATATATATATATATATATATGCTTTAACTTCAAATAGTATCAATTTAGATTGGTATTTAACTTTTCATATGTGTGTGTGTGTGTGTGTGTGTGTGTGTGTTGATTGTGCTTACTATATCTCTATATCTTTGAGCATAAATTTTGGTTATGCTAAGCTTGATTTAGTCCTTAATGACAATTATTTTTCAACTTGGTATCTTATACAAGCTTATGCATTATTTTCATGAGTATTTCATAAAGGGGGAGAAAATTCATGTTTTATCTTTCAATTGATTTTGTTTACCTTTGGTATCTTACTCCCACTCTTTATGTTGAAAAATGATATATTAGTTTTCATTTGGTTTCCCATGCTCCTAATGAAATTTATTTTCAATTGGTATATGTTTCATTTTCAATATTGGTATCAAGAATATTAAATTGATATTATTCTCTATTTGGTATCTCTATTGTAAAATGATTTTAGTGTTTAACCAAAAAGATTGGGTTATGTTTTTCAGTTGGTATCAAAAGTGTAAAATATTTTCAATTAGTACTAATTTTTACAATTGGTATTAAGTTTACCTATATGTTTATATTTTTCAATTGATATCAAAAATTTTTGTTGGTTTCTTCAAAATGTTTTGTTTATTTTCAATTGGTATCATAAATTGATATCATGATGTTTCTATATATACCTTCATGCTAAATTGATATAACTTTCAATTGTATCATAATATTCTGATTTATATTTCTTATATGCAAGAGAAGCTTAACATCTTCTCTATATATAAATTCAAGTGTTTGACCTTTCTTTGGTATGTAGTACATGTGTATAGTAGGAGCTTCACATCTCCTTTTATACATTGTATATTATACTTTATGTGGTTAGGGTTTAGTCATCTCTTTTCATATAAATGCATGTTCAAGGGGAGTTAACTTCACGTCTCTCCTCTTCATGAATGTATATAGCATATATACCTTTATTGTTTGATTTATGCAAAAAGGGAGAAAAATATTGTTTATGCCCTTTATTGTTTGCACCCCTTTGTTGATGAATTGACAAAAAGGGGGAGAGATATTTAGGAGTTTGATATATGCATATTTTTTTATATGCATGTTTGTTTAAATTTGTGATCTTTTACCATTGGTATCTTTTACCATTGGTATTAAAAGCATCTTTTGTTGGTATTGGTATCAAGAGCATCTTTTATTGTTTTGTTGGTATCAAGAGTTTTAATTGGTATCAAGAGTAACATTATTTTTTAAGAATATGTTTATTTTAAAATAGAGTCTTTATTGGTATTAAGAGCAACATTGTTTTTAAGAACATGTTTATTTTAAAATTGATATCAAAAGCATGTTTATTTCATTGGTATAAAAGATCATTTTGTTTCATTTCCTTGTTTTATACATGTTATGCATATCTATATTGAGCATTCATTTAATATCTTTATTGTTTATTGCTATGCATGAGTTAAGGGGGAGCCTTCTATGAAGCTTAACTTTAATTCATGCATATATAACTCCATGAGTTTTGTCATCATCAAAAAGGGGAGATTGTTGGCCCAGAGGCCCTTCACTCTAGTTTTGATGATGATTAACTCATGTAGTTATAGTTTACTAATAATCTTGTGATATTTAGTTTAGATATTTGATCAAGATATTAGTAGGTGATTAGCTTCAACAAAAGTGTTTTGGAGCTTTCACATGGTGATTCAAGAGCTCGAGCGTCAAGTTCACATCTAGCACTCGGTTGGAGTCAAGCTCGGTGGATCACGTTTGAATCGAGTCAACTTGGAGACGGAGTTCTACAAGAAGACATCGGTTTGTTTTAGTATAGTTTGTTTAGATCTCATTGTAAAGATTAGATAGTGTGATATGCTCAAATTCACAATACATACACAAGTTTCATGTTTATTGGTTTTTTGATTTTCGGTTTAACCGATCTTGGTTTTTAAGTCAAAAACATAGATATACTATATTTCATGTATATTGGATTCTATCCATATACAACATGCTTCAAAGTTGTTTAAATATCATGTTTTTGTATTTACATGTGTTTTGAAAAAATCAGATTTCCATTTCAAAAATCCAAGTTTCAGAAAATACGATTTTTGGTTTAAGGCAAATTTCAAGAACACAAAAATGGTTCAAATTGTATGAAATATGTGTTGAATTTTTATCACACATATTTGTATTTCAAAGATCTAATAAAAACTGATTTTTATGAAATTTATGTGATTTTATGGGATTTAATTAAAGATAAAAACTTAAGTTTTTAAATCCTATATTGGCTAGACTGACTGTCTGCAGGTCGACCAGAACGGTCGACCGTAGCAGTAGTCGGTCGACCGGTGCGGTCGACCGACGTGCACAAGCGTGCACGCCAGCTTGAGCTGGTGGGCCGGTCGACCGGGTCAGTCGACCGTCCAGAGAGCTCTGCTCTCTGGAAATGGCCCCGGTCGACCGGCAGAGAGCTCTGCTCTCTGTACCAGCTCGGTCGACCGGGCCGGTCGACCGGAGGCACAATGATCAGAAATATGACCGTTGGGCCGGTCGACCGGAAGGGCAAATCTGCCCTTTCCAGCTGCCAGCGGGCAGATTCATTTAGGGTTATAAATACCCCCCCCCCCCATTTGAGTTTGTTTTTAACAAGTTTTTCAAGAGCAAAAATTCTCACTCTTTCTAGTGTTTAATTACAAGTTTTCAAAAGAGCTTTTGGGTGTAAAGATTTCATCTTTATTTGTTTTAAAGGGTTGAAAAATCAAGAAAAAGAAAAGTCTTTGGGATTAGTTTTTGATCTTCATTTCTATTATATCCTAGAAGTTTTTCAAGTATTTTCTTTGAGTTTTTGATTTCCAAACTCTTTGTTTTCTCACACTTGAGCCTATCTATCTATCCTATCTATTATGATCTATTTTGTAGGGAAATTAGTTTGTGGTTTTTTATATCACCAAACTGTAAACCTTCCATCTTTGTGATATCCCTCTAGTGAGAGGTGATTGTGTTGATATCCCTCTAGTGAGAGGTGATTGTGGAAGTGGTATTTGTATCCCTCTAGTGAGAGGTGATTGATTTGGAATCCCTCAAGTGTGAGGTGATTGAGTTCGTTGGTATCCCTCTAGTGAGAGATTGATCATTGTTTGGCTAAGTGCCTAACCCTCTAAGTGTAGAGGTGTTTTTGAGTTGTGCCTTGCCTCTAGTGAGAGTTGTATTTGAGAGAGGAGTTGTGTACTCCCAAATTGTATTTGCCCCAAATCCTCAGTGGAGGTTCCCTGTGTGAGAAGTCCAGTATGGACGAGTTAGTGAAAATCCTTTTATGTGAAGGCGGGGACGTAGAGCTGTGTGCTCGAACCTCGAAACATATCTGTATGTTTACGTTTGATCCACTTTCTCTAACTCTCTCTTATATTGTGCCTTGCATTGATCCATATTGTTCATATCATTTATATGCTTGGATTTGTTTGTGTGTACCCATACTTGTGTTAAACCAAGAGAGCTTCATATAACACCTCAACTCTTATTTAGAGGAATTTAGAGGAGATAGTCAAGAGCCCTTCACCGGGAATTCGGCTACACTTTTTTGTTACACTAAGTGTGTTAAATTTAGTTTTTAATTCCGCATCATTTGTCATTAGATTAGCCATACACCTATTCACCCCCCTCTAAGTGTACTTTTAAAGGCTTCATCGAACAAGCATGAAATGATATGAACATGGGGAGGAATCCATCGTCATGAGTTACCGGTGGGACTCGCAAAGGCAAGGCAATACTGATGCTATTCAACTCACTTGGATTATCATCAAAATCGAAAAGAAGAAGAAAAGTAAAGAAGAATATAAAAGTGTAACTTTTGATTAAATGAAGTAACGATGAAAGAAAAGAAGAATAACTTACACCATTGTCACCTCAGTACAGGCTTCACTCTCATTCTCACTTGAAACTCTTCTCTCCTCTGAGTTACATAAATAAATATGAAAATTACAATAAAAAAATAAAACTCTAAACTAAAGTAGAGTAAAAATCTAGCCTAAAATCAATCTCTATTCAGTCGTCTCTTCTGACCTTCAGAAATCTCAGAATTTATTGGTGAAATGGAAGAGAAAAGGTTGTGAGAAGATAGGGAAAGCAAACACTCCTCCTAATCCCTTAACAAGGTCGCGGATCCGCGGCCAGATGGCCACATCTAGGGAGTGGAGGTCTCTGATTTTCTATTTTATCCTTTTATCCAACTAATTTTTTCAGTTTGGTTTCTAGATTTGACGATACCTCTGTTGATCTTCAGCTAACCAAATGGATTCATAAAAATGTGAATTTTAACCAGTTTTCATTTGATGTGATCTTCTGATTTGCTCTGATCTTTAGCTAATCTGCTGAATATTTGTCCCATTCATTGATTTTCATTTAAATCAAAATTTAAATGGGCTTTTGGGCTTATTTATTTTTCATTTCGTTTAGTAAAGGCCTGCACAAAATTAAATGATAAATATGATTAAATAGCAGAGTTTATTTAAGATAAAATACAGGAATATGACAATGAATATGTAATATCAGTGACCGATCAAAGCCCAAGCGTCTCCCATTCAAAATTTTAATCCCCAAGAATTGGTCCACGTCCCGAGTTTTTTGGTTCGATTGGATCTTCAAGACACCAAGCGCCGCTGCGGCACGATCTCACCCATTAAATGATTGGGAGATTCGAAAAGACGCTAGCCTGGAGGCCAGCTGTAGACGCATAGTAATGAGCCTGATCCAAACTTGAAGCTTCCAAAAGAGTTCAGTGTACTTAAATGCTTTCACCGACTTCGCCCTTCCTATTCCCCTCCCACAACTCTGGCAATCACAAGGGCAGGGGCATCTGTAGTGGTCAAGATTTGATTAACCCTAAAGATCGCCGACACGTCTCCTACCGCACCAGAGGTACCTAAAACAGACAACACTCCCAAGATGCCAAGCAGTTCACATGCAACCCTGAGGAGAGAAAGTCTCGGGCCCAACCCCGAGACACATCCTAACTTTGAGGAGAGGACCCCAATCTCCTTCTCACCCTGACATCCATGAGTTATATACTTCACCCCGACTGTTACTAGACTCAGCTTAACAGCAAGGTTTTCGGATCGCAAGAACAGTGACGCCTGCCACGAAATCCCCATATTCTAAATACCACCTATTCTAGAGGGAACGGTTATGGATAGTATCGGATATCTCGGCATGCCAATCCCAATAATAAAACACGGCAATTTAAACGGGTATGAAAGGATCTTAATCGCAGATCATGAATCACGGAGAAAGATCCACACCTTCAGTTACACCAAACAGCTTACTTATAGACCAACTCTCCTCCACAAGGAGGAGAACGAAGAAAAAGAGGATGAACACTTATAAGGAGAAAACCCTCTTGTAACACACAGAAAAAGATAGTGAACCCTTCCTCTCTCCTCTCTGGTTTTTCTCATTCTAACTTTCCACGTAAAATTCATGTCTATATCTGTTTACTGATTGGATCTTTACATTCTGAATCATTCTAGGCAGACCCCCCTTTCTCTTGTGGTGTGAGATTTACCGTTCGATCAGTCGCATAGGAAAATCTCCATCACAGTATTGTTTTACCTGTAAAAGAAGAGTCATAGTCAATATTTTGTAATGAAGAAATATAAAAAGAGGGGGGGGGGGGGGGGCGGGGGGGGGGTGTTGGCGTGTGTGTAGTTGAGAAAATTTTGAATATAATTTTTTTTGTTTCTGAATTTGAAATAAAATTTTGTGTGCTTCTTTAAAATCAACAATTTGGCCGCGGCTTGTTCAGTCTAAATCAGTCTAAATTTGGGTAACATTGACGTGTGTTGTGTGTTCGAGGACATGTTTTATCTTTGTACTGGACAAAGGAGGCAAATTAGAAGAGTTGTGCTACATTGATCTTGTTGCGTCACTTGCCCAAATAGTAATGCAATTGGCCTTAGATATGCAACAAATATTAGAGGACAGTAAAAATTGCATGCATCAATTCAAGCCAAACAGCCGTGGTCACCTTGGTCTCTTCTAATTTTTTTATATGATTTTATAGTTTTAGTAATGTTTGGCCAAGTTCTGCTCGCTGCCTAATTAAATAGGGAGTTTGGGGCCAACTTTCTCATGGTGGGATGACCAAATCTCATTTTGCTTTGAGTACTGGATGATTGTGATTGAGATTTGATATCTATATATATAATTATTGTTCCTCAATGTTTTATTATTTATCCATGTACAGAAAATAAATACATGTTATTTTGGGAAATTGAAAATAAAATATATGTGGTTGCTTATTTTCACACCACATTTTAAAGAATTTTAATGTTCTAAACTGTAGTTCTTCCAATAGTAATCAGTAATAAGTTAAATAATAGTGGAAATATTAATTCTACAGCAAAATCTCAAGGTGTAAAAAAAAAAAAAATTTAAATTAAATATACATCTCAGATTTATATAAAGTGTCTAATAAGTGAAGTTTATTTTACTATCTCATTAAAACATTTTTGCTTCCTTTATTTAAAAAAAAAAGGTTAGTGCGAGTTGACCATAGTATCATATACTCAAAGCTCTTAGTCCATTCCAATCTCGTTAAAAGAAGAGCAGAAAGCTCCTTAACAATATAATGTCAAGCGGTGGACTGAGGCATTTTCCGCTGCAGGAGAAGCTGAGCGGTTGGACGGAGAAGAGAGAACCGGTAGTGAAGAGGGCGTGGAGCGGCTGTCACCACTACGGCCAATGTGGGCATTGGAAGGCGGCGTGCACCACGGAGGTGCTCTGTTTCATCTGCTGATGACCAGGGCACAGGGCTAGGGGTGCTCTTTGCGAGCGGAGGCTAGAGAAAAACTGGCGCCTTTGAAGTCGATGGCATCAGGGGAGCCTATTGCTGGCGGGAAGGATCTGGTGGTGAGAGTATCACTAAGCAGAGAGACCATTGTTGACCTCGTCACCGGTAAGAGAATGGTTCTATGCTTTCAGTTGGATTCCAGGGAGGAAGATGAAGCCGATCGCAGAGACAGTGAGGGATCAAGTTGTTCGTCAGGCTCGTTCGAATTTCCAGTGCTTGGGGGATCTTCTCTAGAGGTGTGTAACGGTCCTAATTTCCATTACCTTAATTTCCCAAAAACATCCTTATTACTCAACGGACTATCATAACATCTCAAATTTCATAAAAATTTTGACAACACCTCCCCTAATATATGAGTCTGCCTGATACAAGTATAATACTTTCGGCTCACAACAGCTTACTTATATTCCATATAACAATCTCACACAATAAAATAATACAATTTCGGCTTGAATCGCCTACTTACATGAATACACAATCCAACTATATCAAATCATTAATCTCATCATAAATAATCATTCTTGAGAAATAACTTATTAAGTCTCTTACTACAAACTGAGAATAGGTACTCCATTAACTACAACTAGTAAGGTGTCATTCCCAACATACATATAGAATATCTATTTAAAACTAATGACAATAATTTATAGCACGGATACATTTAAGAAGTTTATGAATCTCTATAATATAATTCTTTGCCGCTTCAATCTAAGCCTATACCTCAACGCAACCTAAAAAGTATGAAATTGGAAGGAGGTGAGCTCGACAGCACAATGAGTAGAGTTAGAAGGAAATCAAACCAATATACATTTCAAAATAAAGAAGCATGCTTTTCTTCAAATAATAAAAGCGAGTATGGATGAAGAAGAGAAGTAGGAAAATATCAATATATCATGATGAACAGTCGACCTAACTATCTCTATAATCTGTAGAACAGCCTGACTCCTTCAGTCATTGATTCTCTTTAACTTTCTTGACTTACTTTTCCGTATAATACATATATTTCTATTTACTTATAGTTTATTACCAAGCTCATCTTATGTATACCTATCATACATGATATCTCATATACCACCCCAGTATTACACTAATCACAATAACTAAATAGTAACATAGTTTATACATTCAGATATTACATATGTCATAAGACGTATTTGTATAACATATAATCATGTTGTACTCCATGTACTTATGGATTAACTTTTACTTATTCACATGTCACATTATATTTCATCATTTCTTATACAAACCAAGGTTTCATAGTCCTGCGTCAAAGACAAGTATACAAAACACTAGTCATATTCAATAGGAAACTATCCTATGTGTATCATTCGTACAGTCTCATGCCCCGTCTTCGTACCCATAGGCTCTCGCACGACCTTTTCCTTCTTATTATAATACACAATGTCATACCCCGTCTTCATACCCACTGGCTCCCGCTGGCCTCTTCTTTCATATTGCAATATACAATGTCATACCCTGTCTTTGTACCCACCGACTCCCGCCCGGCCCCTTCATATTACAATACCCAAAGAAACAACCACCTTGGCGTATTCATACACATTCGATTTTCATGAGCACATCCACAAATTGTGAGATTCAAGCATCAAACACAATCAATCATATACTTACATATTCACCACACATATATGTATACATACATCTATCTTTATATAAAATATCAAGTCATCACTTTTTACTTCTTTACACGTCATGGTTTAGTTCTATTATGTGCTTCATTATTAACACTAATGGTCTAATACTCACTTCATAACACATAATTTATCTAAAACCAAGAGCTTGATCTTGATCATTTGCACACTTAACTAATCAATCTGTTAAATTATCTCTTTTTAAAAATATATTAATTTTCTTTATTTAAGCTTTCTATTATTCATGAAGTATAAATATGTAGATATACACATGCTATATCAATGCTCAAAATCAAATTCTGCTTACTATTCACACTTAATTAATTTAGGAGTTCTAGTTCAAGCTTTGAAACATACTTACAAATTCCGCTCATCTTATCACTTATAACATACACTACCTGCTAATATTAATCATCGTTGTCTGAGACACTATAATTAAAAACTCATTCATGATTATGAGATGAGTTCTACCTGATTAGATTGGGATATTACGGTACTAGTATCTCCCTCCAATTTGACTTCATCTTAAAGATGATTTTCTTGATTAATATCAATATTAAGCTTAAGATACAACTCGCAAGACTAAACGGGGTCTTTCGATCTCTAATTCGTGGATCTACACCATTCTAAAATATTTACTCATAATATTCAATTCAATTAGAGATTTTTAATGTCGTGATTATTCCTTTGATAAGTCAATTAATGACCATTACTTGTAACCATTTCAATCTTACTCCCCAATTTCAAATCGTCGGTTGCATAAATTTTTGATTCCCCGACAATTGGTTTCACCATTAATTACTAACTTAACTGATTATTATCTAAAGTTTATATTAATTAGCTAACTTCATATTTAAATTACCAATTTCCCATTTCATCGCCAATTAGGCATCGCAATATAGTAGGGGATATCCATGAGCATTGTAACAATTTGCCGATAAACTACAAAGTGCCCAACATAAAGTGAAGATCTGATTAACTATGGACATCCAGGGGTGAAATGATAAAACTTCCACATTTAATTGATGACAAATCTTGACCATTAGGATTATTGATTGTAACGCCCCGATCCCACGGATACGGAGACGTCACTGCGACGTATATACGTAGGTCAGGAAAAGCCCCCACGTATATACGCTAAGCATAAAAGTACAAGCAAGGATCAGAGTACAACACAAAGCGTGGTATACATACATATGCCAACATAAAAGTACAAATACAAAGTCATCACAAGATATGATAAAGTGTTACACATTACATGTATCTTTTATCACAACCAAGTCCAAAAGTAAAATATACAATAAAGATACAAAAAGCTCACGAGTAGGATGAAGATCCCGTGAGTCAAAAGAGGAGTCTGGCACGAAAGAACTGGAACTAGGCTGCCAGCTCACAAGGAAAGCTCGATCTACTGTGGACAGCTCCACTTCGATCCAAGCTTCTAAACCTGAACATACAAATCCAAGGGAGTCAGGACCTCCCAACAATGAACAGGCTACAGCCAAATGGCAAGAAAACAAGAATAGGGGGTTAGAACACAAGTATAGCATATGAGTACGGGTATAACATAATCATAAAACAGGAATCCAAGGTAAAGCCGATTACAAGCAAAAGTGATTGTATACGCTTAAGTCACGGTCCCATGAGACTAGTACATCGAAGGAATAATCCAAACAAGGAAACCCTCATCTATATACTTCTCTCTCATGCAATCGAAATCCAAGCGTATAGAATCAGAATTGCAAATCATACGGTAGTCATAGCAGGAATACATAACAAGAATAACAGATGTCCCTAACTGGAGTAACAGGAGTCCTAATAGGCATCATAACAAGCATAAGGGAATAGTCACAGGAGTCATACAAGAATACCAAGAGTCATAACAAGATTCATAACGGGTATCTTAACAGGCACAATAGGAATATAAATTATTATTACTCTTCTGACTCATATATCTCGGTATGTGTCCGGGTGTACATCCCAACACACATACATCCATATATAAGCAAGTCGAGGGTCGTTACCGGAAGTAGATGGAGAACTGATAGAGCTTCTTATAGTAGTTTCCATACACCTGGAACCAGTTTGGAGGCCCAAAGTCCCCCTAACACTAATCTCCTGTGGGCCCTAAGTCCCACTAACACTTACCGCCAGTATTTATTCCATTACTATAAGCAAGATATCATTCCGGCATCCATCACTTCCTCCCATTCCCCATACAAGTTGTCCTTTTTATGGTTTATTAACATAATTATCAGATTAAGGGAATGAGCAGGATCATAACTGTAATACGTAACTGGAATCATAACAAGTAATCAGGTACTACATTCCCTTAACTGTGATAATTAAACAATGTCAAGTGTATCATGCCTGGTGTCAAGAGATAGCATGATAAGTGGTGATATCTAACAAACAACCAATCATAACATAACATGAGGGCCTTCAATTGTCAAGTGATATACACGTGTTAAATAGAAGTAAGAAACTGATAAGACTGAGGTAATGACATGGCAAGTGGTAACATAGAAGTAGCACAAAGTCCAACGACCACGAAGGGCCGGCCACGCAAGGTGCACGATAAAGAAGTAAGAATATCACCGGCATGGCACATGTACAAGAATGAAATTACCCTAACACAAGCAGTTGCGGGCAATACATGAACATGGAATTATGAAGTGACAAGAGGTGATATACATCAAGTGGCAGGTCATGAAGTATAAGTAAGAACAGTATATAGCACATGTACCAAGCATAAGATCCAAACTTAAGAAGGAAATTAACTATACAAAACAGCTAAAGTTAGTCGACTAGGTGGAAGGGTTAGTCGACTAATAGAGGGGTTAGTCGACTAACAGTCTGGACTAGTCGACCAAAACTGGGTTCCAGAGAGTTGGAGTTGGTTTCAGGGAAAAGGTTAGTCGACTAGGGTCAAGGAGTAGTCGACTAACAGACACGTCCAGTCGACTAACAGTAAGGTCAAGTCGACTAAAACTGAGATACAGAAAGTTGGGTTTCTGTTACAGGGAATGTTAGTCGACTAGGGTAAAAAGGGGTAGTCGACTAGTGATCTATAGTCGACTGACAATTAGGCTAAGTCGACTAAAACTGGGTTTCCAGAAAAGGTTTACGTTTCAAGTAAAAGGGTTAGTCGACTAATTCCTAGGTCAAGTCGACTAATCATGTTCAGAAAACAGCGTACAGAACAGAATTTGAGGTTGTGTTGGATGATCAAAAAGTGTGATTTTGAAGCTACAAATGTACAAGATAAGTAGACACAAGCATGCTAAGAAGTTTACAAGTCTTGGTGAGTAAAATACTCACTTGGAATGGTTATGAGAAGCTTTATGAACTCGAAATGGTTGTGGTCGACGATATCACCAAGAACGATCCCAAATCAAAAGTTGATGTTGCTTGAGATGGAGATGATGACCTTGGAGTTGACCTAGGAGTTGGTGGTTGAGCTTGAGATGAAGATGAAGTCTTGGTGTTTGAGGTTGAGATGGAGGAGGGAATTGTTGAAGGCAATTTCTTTTGGTGAAGTGAAGAAAAAGGAATTGGAAATGTAAAGGAAATGTTTAAATAGGGTTTGGATTTGTGAAGGAGGTGCAATTAATGTAGATGAGAGGGGGTTATTTGCAAAGTGGAGAGGGGATGAGTGTCCCTCTTCTTGGCCACTTGGCCGGCCATGGGAGAGAGAGAGAGAGAGAGATGCATTAAATGAGAAAGTAGGTGGGAGTGAGTGGAGGTTGTAATTTTGGAGAAAAGATTGGAATTTTGGAAAATGGAAAAGCTTGTGGTTGTGGGGGAAGGAAGGAAATAAAGAAAAAGGAAAAAGAAAAGAAATTATAAATGAAGATATTCTCTTGGAATCAAGAGATGAAACTGTTGAAAAGACTGATACCCAGGTTTATGTCGGGGATGCGGAAAACATTTCGGAAAATACCGAAATCGTCCGAAATTCAAGTGTCTCGGAACGACTCGTAAAATTTACCAAAAATCAAGAATTATTATATTAAGAATCATAGTGAAATCCGTTTTAAGAAATACTTTATAGTTTTAAAACTAAAAATCCCGGAATCAGTTACCTACCGACTCCGTTGGAATTTTCATAAATTCATAAAATTCTCAGAAAAAGTATTTAAGAAAAAAATAGGATTCTAAGAAATAAAGTCTAAAGGACTATCTAGAAATTCCTAGCTGTTTGTGAAATAAAAATCCTGGAATCGATCAGCGACACTGGTCGACACCGGTTTTGAAAATATTTAATTAAATTCAGGAATAATCCAGAAAATCATATAAAATCTAAAACATTTGAAAATGATATTAAAATTAAAATCGGTCAAATACAAGAAGTAAATCGAAAAATACGATCGAAAAACTGAATACGCAACTAAGTACGTATTCCGGGAACGGGGTATTACAATCCACCCACCTTACAAAAAATTGCGTCCTCGCAATTTCATTGAGGGGCAAATTGGACACAAAGGAGACATGGTTGAAATCAAAGGCTTCGAAAAAACAAAAACAGGGTAAGGTGAACATAGGGAAGATCAAGATGGACAATGATAGAATGATAAGGGAAATATTTAGAAAGATAACTAACTCAGATACAAGGTCGGAATAGTGGTTACCATGATATCTTCAAGGTCCCTGGTCTGGATACTGGTTTTCCCACTCTGCTGCGTCATCTGATGCCTCTGCCACCATGATGTAACCTTGGCCTCTACCCTGATCTGCTCTAGTTCTCATTCCTCTCTGCTGATGATCATACCGTTGGGGTGGAAATGGAACTCTTCGATCAACGGGTTCTGGATTCCTCCTCAATGGCGGAGCTGGAAGTGCTGGGGCTGGATGAGCTGGGGCTGGAAGAGCCGGTCTAACTGGTGCCACCTGTCCAAACTTCCTGTGCGGGCAATCCCTGAGCGCATGACTCCCTGCTCCACATGCCAAACATAATCCATTGGCCACTCGACAATCTCTCTTATAATGTCCGGGTCTGTGGCAGAAATTGCAAATTATCTGAGACAGAGGAGGTTGGAATGGTCTCCTGTTCATCGGGCCTTGGGTTGCCCTAACTGCATCTTCCTCATCCATCAACTCAAAAGGCCTCTTCTTGGCCTGGTTCCTCATCTGAGTCAATCTCTTCTTCTCCAGTCCACGCTCTACTTCTCGAGCTATGGTGAGAACTTCAGAATAGGTCTTCAGCTGCTGGGGCATTAAGAAAACTTGTATATCCATCTGTAAGCCCTGCTGGAATCTGCTTGCCCGCTTCTCCTCATCCGTCACCATATACGGGGCAAAGCGGCTAAGTCGGAGAAATTCCGCGGCATACTCATCCACTGACTTATTCCCTTGCCGAAGCCGGATGAACTGTTCCTCCATGTCTTTCTGAGCTGTGACAGGGAAGAATCTGCTATAGAAACTCTTGGAGAAGGTGTCCCAAGTGACAGGCTTCTCCAACCTGGCCTCCTCAGCTAGCCACCAAGTTCTAGCTACATCCTTCAATTGAATCTTGGCGACTTCCACTTGATTCTCCTTTGGAACTCGGGCTGCATTCAACAAGTCTGAGGTGTCTGTCAGCCATTGCTCAGCATCCAGGGGTTTCTCTTCACCCGTGAATATGGCTGGTTCCAGCCGCCTGAAGTCTGATATATTCCCGGCCTTCGTCCTTTGGGAGCTGCCAACTCTTGCCGAAGGAGTTCTGTCTGCTGCTGCTGGTTCTCCATCATCATCTGAATAACTCTCAGAATATCTACATTCTCCCCTGTGGGTCCATTCGATACCTGCCCAGAGTTGCTACGACCCGATCTTCTATCCATAGCTAGTTGGTGGAAGATGACTGGAAGGAACTGGAAAAAATGGAAGGATTTTAGGACACAAGGGAATGGATCAAGGAAGGAATAGATAAATCAAGAAGGACTAGATAACTTTGTACATTGTAGTTGGCAATAGCAAATTACAGTAATTTGCTGCTTGATTGTACTATGGAGGGAAGAGCCTAAGCTCTGATACCAACCTGTAACGCCCCGATCCCACGGATACGGAGACGTCACTGCGACGTATATACGTAGGTCAGGAAAAGCCCCCACGTATATACGCTAAGCATAAAAGTACAAGCAAGGATCAGAGTACAACACAAAGCGTGGTATACATACATATGCCAACATAAAAGTACAAATACAAAGTCATCACAAGATATGATAAAGTGTTACACATTACATGTATCTTTTATCACAACCAAGTCCAAAAGTAAAATATACAATAAAGATACAAAAAGCTCACGAGTAGGATGAAGATCCCGTGAGTCAAAAGAGGAGTCTGGCACGAAAGAACTGGAACTAGGCTGCCAGCTCACAAGGAAAGCTCGATCTACTGTGGACAGCTCCACTTCGATCCAAGCTTCTAAACCTGAACATACAAATCCAAGGGAGTCAGGACCTCCCAACAATGAACAGGCTACAGCCAAATGGCAAGAAAACAAGAATAGGGGGTTAGAACACAAGTATAGCATATGAGTACGGGTATAACATAATCATAAAACAGGAATCCAAGGTAAAGCCGATTACAAGCAAAAGTGATTGTATACGCTTAAGTCACGGTCCCATGAGACTAGTACATCGAAGGAATAATCCAAACAAGGAAACCCTCATCTATATACTTCTCTCTCATGCAATCGAAATCCAAGCGTATAGAATCAGAATTGCAAATCATACGGTAGTCATAGCAGGAATACATAACAAGAATAACAGATGTCCCTAACTGGAGTAACAGGAGTCCTAATAGGCATCATAACAAGCATAAGGGAATAGTCACAGGAGTCATACAAGAATACCAAGAGTCATAACAAGATTCATAACGGGTATCTTAACAGGCACAACAGGAATATAAATTATTATTATTACTCTTCTGACTCATATATCTCGGTATGTGTCCGGGTGTACATCCCAACACACATACATCCATATATAAGCAAGTCGAGGGTCGTTACCGGAAGTAGATGGAGAACTGATAGAGCTTCTTATAGTAGTTTCCATACACCTGGAACCAGTTTGGAGGCCCAAAGTCCCCCTAACACTAATCTCCTGTGGGCCCTAAGTCCCACTAACACTTACCGCCAGTATTTATTCCATTACTATAAGCAAGATATCATTCCGGCATCCATCACTTCCTCCCATTCCCCATACAAGTTGTCCTTTTTATGGTTTATTAACATAATTATCAGATTAAGGGAATGAGCAGGATCATAACTGTAATACGTAACTGGAATCATAACAAGTAATCAGGTACTACATTCCCTTAACTGTGATAATTAAACAATGTCAAGTGTATCATGCCTGGTGTCAAGAGATAGCATGATAAGTGGTGATATCTAACAAACAACCAATCATAACATAACATGAGGGCCTTCAATTGTCAAGTGATATACACGTGTTAAATAGAAGTAAGAAACTGATAAGACTGAGGTAATGACATGGCAAGTGGTAACATAGAAGTAGCACAAAGTCCAACGACCACGAAGGGCCGGCCACGCAAGGTGCACGATAAAGAAGTAAGAATATCACCGGCATGGCACATGTACAAGAATGAAATTACCCTAACACAAGCAGTTGCGGGCAATACATGAACATGGAATTATAAAGTGACAAGAGGTGATATACACCAAGTGGCAGGTCATGAAGTATAAGTAAGAACAGTATATAGCACATGTACCAAGCATAAGATCCAAACTTAAGAAGGAAATTAACTATACAAAACAGCTAAAGTTAGTCGACTAGGTGGAAGGGTTAGTCGACTAATAGAGGGGTTAGTCGACTAACAGTCTGGACTAGTCGACCAAAACTGGGTTCCAGAGAGTTGGAGTTGGTTTCAGGGAAAAGGTTAGTCGACTAGGGTCAAGGAGTAGTCGACTAACAGACACGTCCAGTCGACTAACAGTAAGGTCAAGTCGACTAAAACTGAGATACAGAAAGTTGGGTTTCTGTTACAGGGAATGTTAGTCGACTAGGGTAAAAAGGGGTAGTCGACTAGTGATCTATAGTCGACTGACAATTAGGCTAAGTCGACTAAAACTGGGTTTCCAGAAAAGGTTTACGTTTCAAGTAAAAGGGTTAGTCGACTAATTCCTAGGTCAAGTCGACTAATCATGTTCAGAAAACAGCGTACAGAACAGAATTTGAGGTTGTGTTGGATGATCAAAAAGTGTGATTTTGAAGCTACAAATGTACAAGATAAGTAGACACAAGCATGCTAAGAAGTTTACAAGTCTTGGTGAGTAAAATACTCACTTGGAATGGTTATGAGAAGCTTTATGAACTCGAAATGGTTGTGGTCGACGATATCACCAAGAACGATCCCAAATCAAAAGTTGATGTTGCTTGAGATGGAGATGATGACCTTGGAGTTGACCTAGGAGTTGGTGGTTGAGCTTGAGATGAAGATGAAGTCTTGGTGTTTGAGGTTGAGATGGAGGAGGGAATTGTTGAAGGCAATTTCTTTTGGTGAAGTGAAGAAAAAGGAATTGGAAATGTAAAGGAAATGTTTAAATAGGGTTTGGATTTGTGAAGGAGGTGCAATTAATGTAGATGAGAGGGGGTTATTTGCAAAGTGGAGAGGGGATGAGTGTCCCTCTTCTTGGCCACTTGGCCGGCCATGGGAGAGAGAGAGAAAGAGAGATGCATTAAATGAGAAAGTAGGTGGGAGTGAGTGGAGGTTGTAATTTTGGAGAAAAGATTGGAATTTTGGAAAATGGAAAAGCTTGTGGTTGTGGGGGAAGGAAGGAAATAAAGAAAAAGGAAAAAGAAAAGAAATTATAAATGAAGATATTTTCTTGGAATCAAGAGATGAAACTGTTGAAAAGACTGATACCCAGGTTTATGTCGGGATGCGGAAAACATTTCGAAAATACCGAAATCGTCCGAAATTCAAGTGTCTCGGAACGACTCGTAAAATTTACCAAAAATCAAGAATATTATATTAAGAATCATAGTGAAATCCGTTTTAAGAAATACTTTATAGTTTTAAAACTAAAAATCCCGGAATCAGTTACCTATCGACTCCGTTGGAATTTTCATAAATTCATAAAATTCTCAGAAAAAGTATTTAAGAAAAAAATAGGATTCTAAGAAATAAAGTCTAAAGGACTATCTAGAAATTCCTAGCTGTTTGTGAAATAAAAATCCTGGAATCGATCAGCGACACTGGTCGACACCGGTTTTGAAAATATTTAATTAAATTCAGGAATAATCCAGAAAATCATATAAAATCTAAAACATTTGAAAATGATATTTAAAATTAAAATCGGTCGAATACAAGAAGTAAATCGAAAAATACGATCGAAAAACTGAATACGCAACTAAGTACGTATTCCGGGAACGGGGTATTACATTGATACTTTAGTTAAGTTCTTTTTATTCGTTATAGGAGGACATAGGTTTTACTGTGACCAGATTTCACTAATGGTTATAAGATGTTACTATTTCTCAATTTCTCTAGTTAAGAGAGTACTTAAGAACATGAAGTTCTCGCTCCACTATATGCATGCTTTTTCTACTAGTAAGTGACTTTCGTGATAATCTCTGACAAGATATTATTATTTAACTAGATATGATACAATAATTGTATAATAAGGAGTTATGTATTCATCGAACATAGAAGGGCACACATAGGAGTTGGGCTGGAAGGAAAAAGGAAGAACCATTGCAATGACAAGAACGTCACAAAATTCTACTGACTTTGTAATGAACCGGTCTTTACGTAACTGTAACGCCCCGATTCTGCAGATACGGGGACGTCACTGCGACGTATATACGTAGGTCAGGAAGTGCCCCCACGCATATACGCTAAGCATAAAGTACAACAAGAAATGATCAGAGTGCAACGCAAAGCATGGTATACACACCTATATGCCAACATAAGTACAATACGAGTCATCATAGGATATGATAAACATTACATCTTACATGTATCAGTTATCACAACCCAGTCCAAAAGTAAAATATACAGCAAAAGTACAAAAGGCTCACGAGTAGGATGGAGATCCCGTGAGTCAAAAGAAGTCAGGCACAAGGAGCTGAAGCTAGGATGCCCGCTCGCAAGAGAGCTCGAGCTACTGTGGACAACTCCACTCCGATCTAGCTACAGAACCTGAATGTGCAAATCCAAGGGATCAAGACATATAATAAATAAAAGAACTGCATGCCAAATGGCTAGGACACATGAGTAGGGTCAAAACACGAGTATAGAATATAAGAACGGTATAATATAATAATCATGAAACGGGAAATCAAAGGTAATGCTAACTACGAGCAAAAGTGATTGTATATGCTTAAGTTACGGTCCTATGAGACTAGTACGTCGAAGGAATAATCCAAATAAGGAAACCCTCATAAATATACCCTTGTCTCATACCACAGCAATCCCAAGCATATAAAATCAGAATTTGCAAATCATGCGATAATCATAACGTGAATGCATAACAAGAAAGACGTGTGTCATAATGAGAAAGACACCAACCAAGTAACCGGAATCCTCACTGGTACCATAACAAGTAAAACAGGGGTCATAATGTATCATGAGTCATGATGGGAACTATAACAAGAAACACTAAACATAACAGTAACCATAACTGAACCTATTATTATTATTATTATTACTCGCCTAACTCGTATATCTAGGTATGTGTCTCGGTATCGATCCCAACTCACATACATCCATATATAAGCTATTCGAGGTTTGTTACCGGAAGTAGATGGAGAACTGATATCTTTTCTTATAGAGGTACGTAGAAGTAATCATGTAACATATTCCCAAGCTATAAGCGAGATATCTATCTCTACTTATAGAGGTACGTAAAAGTAATCAGGTACATATTCCCAAGCTATAAGCAAGATATCATTCCGGCATCCATCACTTCCTCCCATACCCATTCAAGTTGTAGCTTATTTAGGATTATCAGTTTACGGAAAATAAGTGAACATGACAGGAATAGCCCTACAGACTCAAGAGGTGGCCCCCATGGGTTTCAAGAGGTGGCCCCCACCGTGTGGTGTGGCACTTTGTTCCATGTGGCACTTTGTTCTGAGGGAGTGGATTCTAGAGGTGGCCCCCGTGGATTCAAGAGGTGGCCCCCACCGTGTGGTGTGGCACTTTGTTCCACGTGGCACTTAGTTCCATAAAACAGGGCAGGGTTCCCGTAAATAAGATAATCATACAGTCAAGTGTATCATGCTTGGTTTAAGGGATAGCATGACAAGGTGGTGATGTATAGCAAGCAGTAAAACATAACAATAAATGTACAATGGGCCGGGTCAATCATGACATAACAATCGGCCTAACAGGGTGGTGGCATGTCAGTTGGTCAAGTGAGTACAAGTTAGGTGTTACGTGATATACATGTGTTAAAAGAGAATAATTAACTGACAAGGTTGTTATAAGGTAAGACAGGTGGAACATAGAACAACCTAGGATTCAACGACCTCGAAGGGTCTGCCACGCATGTTATAAAATAGGGAAGTAATAATATCACGGCAATGTACAAGTATAAAAATAAGACAAGTAATAGCATGGGCATACATAAACATGACAAGATGAGTGACTAGAGTGATATACTACAAGAAATAGGTTATTAGGTACAAGGTTCAATCACATGACCCAAACATAAGATTCATCGTGAAACATATTATACAATACAAGTATGAAGCATGAGACAAGACTAAAACAGCACATATGCATCAATCAACAAGTCCTAACATGGGGATACATGATAACAATTTATGGAGTGTAAGTGGTGTAACCAACGGAGTTTTTATGATAACTTTCATTCTACGTATAGGAATAGAACGAGGAAAGATTTATTAGAAACTAGACTCCACTACCTTCCCAATGACCTATTACATGATAGGTTTTGATTAACCAAACTGCTCCAGAAATTCAAAACCTATCAGCTGTGCTGAATTCTGCAGCATGACAGTTTTGACCAACCTTCAATGTTTCAGTCATAGCTTAAGTTACAGGTATCCGATGATGACATGGTATGAACCGTTGGAAAGTAGACTCGATTAGCTTTCTAACGGTATATTACATGACCTATTCCTTATTGAACATCCCTACGAAAGAAACCCCAAGATTCTGGTTTCAGTTTTGGACAGACATTAACAGATTGTATTATTAGGGCAGAAAAATCAGATTTTTATGGGGGTTGTTCTAATAGCCTAAAGGTAGGATTTTTTTTGGTATTAGGTGACCTGATCTACCAATACAAGCACCCTAAAACAGAGAATAGCTATGGTGATTAAAATATTCACATGGGAGAGTTGGATTTGTGTTGTGATGCCCTAAAAATGTGATTTTTATCTACAAGTGTACATGGATCTCAATCACTAGCATGTGGGGTGTTAAATAGGTCTTGGTGAGTAAGAAACTCACTAGGATGGGGTTCAATTGGAGCTTGATCCAATGGAGGAGGTGATGACTCCAAATCCACAAGTTGTTGAAGCTTGAGTTGAAGGAGATGAACTTGAAGTTGCCTTGATGAAGCCTTGGTTGAAGATGGAGGTCCCTTGAAGAAAACCCTAAGATCTTGAGGTGGAAGTGAAGGGATTTGGGGTTCTCTTGAAGCTAGGGTTCTTGAGGAAGAAGAAGGGGAATTTTGAGAGGAGATTTCTTCTCTTGGTGAAGGAATGAGAAAAAAAGGGCAACTTTGCAAATGGAAGTGATTTATAGCTTGGGATATTTGTAAAGGGTTTGGAAATTGGTTGGAAGTGAAGGGCTTTATTGCAAAAGAAAGGGGGTGAGGTGTCCCCTCCCTTGGCCACATGGCCGGCTGTGGTTGAGAGGGAGAGTGAGTGGGGGTAGGTAAGGGTTGAGTGGGAAATGAGGTGGCAAGTGAAGTGGAAAAAGGAATTTGCAAATATTGAAAAAATGCCCGAAATTCAAGTATTTCGGAATGATATGAAAATTTAACCAAAATCAAGAATAATATATAAAGACCAATAGTGAAATCCGTTCGAAGAAATACTGAATAGATTTAAAATTAAAATCCCGGAATCAGTGATTTACCGACTCCGAAAGAATTTCCATAAAATCGTAAAATCCTCAGAAAAAGAATATAGATAGAAAATATGATTCCGAGAAATAAAGTCTAAAGGATCACCATGAAATTCCAGCAGTTTGAGAATTAAAAATACTGGAATCAGTCTACTGCCGACTCCGGCGGAAAATCCATAAATTCGTAAAATCTTCCGAAAAAGTATTTAAATAAGAAATGCGATTCTAAGAAGAAAAGTCTAAAGACTCTTCTGGAAATTCCAAGTGGTTTATGAAATAAAAATCCGGGAAGCGGTCAGCGACACTGGCCGACACCGGTTTTGAAGAAATTCAATTTAATCCGAGAAAAATCCAGAAAATCACAGAAAGTCTAATAATTGAAAAATAACATTTAAAACTGAAATCGGTCAATTCTACATGTCAGAAATACCAAATCGAAGAATACACTATGATCGGGCCCTTGGCTCAGACTAGGGCTGACTCCGAGTCCACGAATCCAAATCCAACATAAAATAATCGTGTAAAGAATTCATGATACAGAATAAATACAGGAAACAAATCGGAAAATACGATCGAAAATCTGAATACGCAACTAAGTACGTATTCCGGGAACGGGGTATTACAGTAACTTTTCCAAGGACCCAAAATGTTAATTACCAAAGGAGAATCGAGGATACATGCATTTGTTAAATATATGATAATTATATTTCTATAAATGCAGAAGCATAGTAAAAGAATAATCCTTGAGTAGATTGTCTTCCTTGAATCGTAACGAAGTTCCTAATACGAGAAAATAGGAATGTAACAGAAACAAAACACAATTCCGAATCTTGATATTTAATAAATTTGGATTTTCAAACTAGTGACCTTTGAATAAGGAGAAATATACCGATTGACTCAAATGTGAATAATCACTAGAGTTTTCATTAGTCAAAAACATGTAGCTTAGAGGAACATAAGAGTATATTGAAGTTGGCAACAATTATCTCTTAATGGAAATGAAATAGAAAAGGTCCAGTTCTTAAGGAATCGTCTGATGGTATCAATTTGGAAATAACAAGAATTTAAGTTTTAGATTACATTACCCGATTGCTAGAAACCCTCAACAAATCAACCCAATGTATTGACTTTTGAAACCCACGCAAAAGTTATCTACACATATAAGGTTATACGTTCAATAGGTTTTCTTAGGGTACCCAAGCAATATAAGATAATTGAATTTCTCATGAAACAGCCAGGATCTAAAGGGAAAGAAAATCAACAAATTATTAAACAAATGGTTAACGAATAAGATGTTTATGTTAGGGATTAAGTTATCTTGTTATATATTCCTTGTAAAACCTCAATGTATGTCATTGTTTAACTCTATTCAACATCCTTTCATATTTGCTTTAAGTAAATGAAACTAAGGAAATCAAGTTGGGCATAAACTGAAGCATATCAAATATAATTATAATAAATCTCACAACATGATGTATACAATGATATATTTCAATCACGTCATATTGTGCACCCATAAACAAATGCCCAAATTTTAAATCCTAATTCATTATTCAATCATTCTCCCCCTATCGCATTAAGATTTCTTCGATATGAAATTGTATTTAAACGTCGATGAATTATATACTCAAATGTATCTCACTTACCCATGATTGAATAATTAAATTCTAGTTGCTTGAATGATAATTGGTATACATACAAGAGCCTAAGGATCATCGGTAGTAGGATTACACAATTCAAGGGGGTCTACTTATCTACACACAACATTAACCCAAACTTAGGCAATCAAGACAATATTTTCATCATCTAATCAAGAACAAGGTATGGTAATATCCAATTGATTATTAAAAAAATCTTAAGCATAATGTAATCATGCCCATGAAACTTTCTGTAGTTGAAATTGAAGAAGAAGGAAGGCGAATCAAGGCAAAACTCACCACCATGAGTTCTAAAGTTTTCAGCAACATAGAGCATCACCAATTTAACATTTGAAATTTCAGAAATTGAATTTGAAAATAGGAATAAAAATTGGATTAGGGCTAAGTCTCTCTCACATCAATTTTACCACATATCATCTATAATCATACCTTGAAATTTTCACTTCATAAGTATCATAAAGATCACATGTGTCATGAAGATCAGATTTTTTTTTAAAAAATTTTCATAGAAGAATGGGTAAAAGGCTCCCTCATCTCCATGCTTTCCCCTAATCACCACCCTCTGCAGCCCATGCGCCTCCCCGATCGCCGCCTGCGCGCCTCCCTGGCTGCCGACTTGGCTGCTGTGCTACTGCTGCATAGCACCAGGGGGAGAGGGGGGGAGAGAGAGAGGAGAGAGAGAAGGAGAGTTGAAGGAGAGTTGAGAGATCAGAGTTAGGGTTTGAGAATTGGGAATTTGAGAAGGGGATAATCTGGTCGACTGAAGAAGAAATGGGGGATGAAGAGAAGAATTTAGGGGATAATTCTCTCCTATTTTTACACAAAGTCCCCCCTACATTAAGTATTACATACATTCATAATCTTTCCCTTCTCTCATCATGCCACCTATATACACAAATCTCAAGTAAAATCTTAACCATCCATCCACCCATCTCATGCATACCTACCCTTTCCCACTAACTTTTAGGAATATAATATTTGGGTATTCCAAATATATTTTGATTGTATCTTTCTCACAATATACAAATACACTCATTTAATACATATACATATATGTGTATATACATACACACACATATACATCATATCCATGTATACCTACACAAATGTCCTTATACTTGTATTTGAAATTATCAAATTTTATTTCACTTAAAATTTCTCCACAAAATTTTAAGAAATCTATTTCACACAAAACAGTCTGATCATCGCCTCAGATAATTCTATCCTATCTCATTAATTAAGTATTAGAATATTAAATCACGATTTTAGTAATCGAGGTGTTACACGACAGGCGAGCACGTAGGCCAGAGCGAATTTAGGTTTCTTGCCTATGCGAGCCAACAGTTGGAAGACGGTGTGCAGCTATGTCGGTCGCTCTCATCTACTACATATGATGTGTGCGTGTTATGTATCTCAGAGCGTGTAGCTGCCATAGACGGAGATGACATTAGTGCATTTTATCGTTCTGCTGCGGCGACGGAGGTGTTTGTTGATGTTATGTCGTTCTCGTGCCGACTGGATGGGAGGGGTGAGAACCTGCCTCTGGGGCCTCTCTACGCCACAGAGGATGAGGGTTCTACTTCTCATGCAGTATGTAGGTCAGTGGGATGCGAATGTTGTGATTCTGCTAGTGGTGTAAGAGATAACTCATTTGGGGGGGTGAAGGAGAACATTTTCAACTATGACAATCAGGATCGACATGAGGTGGGGAAGGGTTCTTTGGGCGCGAGCCAGCTGTTGGTTTGCACGCCAACATTGTTGACATCACTGCCAATAGCGTGGACGGAGTGCGAGATACTTGAGATAATTCAAATTTGAAATTGGCCGGCATGGTTAACAGCGTGGCGGGTTTCCGGTCTGCCTTGAGCATAGACCCGCATCCAACCCAGGAAGAGATGGTTTGTAGGAATGTGGGTCTGGGGCCTTCGGCCCAGACTGGGGGAATGTTGGGCCCTAGGCCTCTTCAGAGTTGTGGGCTGGTTGAGATAGTTTCTGAACAACCGGTCAAGGGCCTTTCTAAGCTTACTAAAATAAATAGAACCTTTATTTTAAAGTATGCTTTTTCTTAAAAAGCAGAAGATGGGCCTTCGGAGCAAGTGGAAAAGAGGCAGGCTATAACAGAAGTCAAGTCTGCAGATTTTGGGGGGGAGGGATGATGGATAGGTCTGTGGATAATGGAGTGGATTCTGATTTGACATCATCTAGTGATAGGCTAAAATCTGGTGCAACATGCGAGGGAACGCTGCTGAGTGAGGAGTTCTTTTTGAACTGTGTGCGCCAAGGTTTGCAAGAGTACTTTAAGGATGAGTTAGAGAATTCCGTGGGGTAGTTCCCCTCCAATGGGCCAAACAAGCAGAAGCTCGTCAAGAGGAAAAAGGTAAAGCGAACCGTTAAGGTTTGTGGTTTAAGGGTTTCTTCTTGAGGAGAAAAAGTATACAGCGTCGGATGAGAAACTGTGTAGCTGAATAATTCAGATTGAGCTTTAGATGGAAGAATCTGCGCAATAGTTGCGGTGGAGTCGTGCTTCTTGAGCGTGATGAGAATGAAGTGAAAAACACCTAGAGGGGGGTGAATAGGTATAAATGCTAATCTAACAATCTTTTTAAAACAAGTATGAATGAATGATGCAACGATCTCCCAAAACAAGACTAAGAGCCGAATACCCGGTGAAGGGCTCTGAACTCCTTCCTCGTGATTCCTCTATATATGAGTTTGAGGTGCGTATTGCAATCTTGTTGTATGAGTAATGATCGACAATGTAACAAGAAATGAATTTGAAGAAATAATGAAATGCACACAAGATATATCACAAGGTATGAAAGAATAGCAATAACACAAGCAAGAAAGTAAGAGCAATAGAGAGCAAAGAGAAAATCAATCGCAAACACAAAGTATTTGTTTCGAAGTTCGAGCCACCTCTCTACTCCCCGCCTTCACCTCCGTGAAGGGTTTCCACTATCCACCGAGGACTTTACAAAGGTCTACCGAAGACCAGAGTACTGAACTCCACCACTTACAAGCCTCTACCAAAGAGGTATCTCCACAAGAGGAACAAGAAGAACAAGTAACCAAGTGATCACAATAAAGATCACAAACTCTTTACAACACTTCTCTTTTACAACACCTTATAGAATGAGGATTGGAATTTTGGCTCTAGAAGTGTAGTGAGAAAACTAAAGCTCAGTTGTAAATTCATCTTGCTAGAAAACACAATTGAAAAACAAAAGCCAAGAATGCAAGAGAGAATTGAGAGCTTTGAAACTTTTTCTTTCTTTTGAAAACTTGTAAACTAGGGATTTTTCTTGGTATTTTGCAAGAGACCATTCTCCTCTATTTATAGGCAGAAGGGATTAAAACACATTAAAATAGAGTTTATTTGATCAGAAAATAATCCCTAAAACTTCAGAGTAATTCTGCTACAAAACAGGGTGAAAACAGATTTTCAGAATTTCACCAAAGAGGAAATAGCCGTTGGCAGCTGGCAGGCTTGGCGGTCGGCCGTCCCGGTCGGCCGTCAGCCCTGTTGGCATATAGCCGTTAGGCTCGGGTCGACCGGTCGGCCGACCGGCAAAGAGAAGGAAAGACAGCATTGTATAGGCGGTCGCCGGTCGGCCGACCGACAAAAAACAGAGAGCAGAAGTTTTCGCTCGGTCGGCCGGTCGGCCGACCGACAAAAAATAGAGAGCAGAAGTTTTCGGTCGGTCGGCCGGTCGGCCGACCGACAGACGTGCACTAGCGTGCACATCCAGGACACAGGATCTGGTCGACCGGTCCGGTCGGCCGGTCCAGCCGACACAGAAAAACTGAGAGGAAATTTTTTTTTGGACTTTGAAAAATTTCAGAATAATTTTTGTAGGAAAATTTTACTAAGTATCATGCTGGAAAGATAGAAATACATGATATAAATAAGATATAAAATTTGTAAACATTGAATCATGTATAGAGAGACCAAGGCATGAACTTTAAACAAAACATCAAAACTAAAACTGTATTTTTGGAAAAATGTGTGTGTGTGTGTGTGTCCTAGAGCCAATATTCTACAACCTCAAACTTTAACAAATTATTCTTACATTGGTTCTAATTAACTATAAGGTCTTCAAGTGGGCTTCTCCATATGTGATCTTGCAAAGCTTGATACTTGAGCCCGAAATGAGGTGACTTGAGTCAAAAACACCTTCCTTTAGGGAAGAATGCTCTTAGAATCATTAGAACCCTGAAACACACTAAAACAACAGACATGATTAGTACAAATAACTATATATGTTTTGTGATCATCAAAACACACTAAACGGGTGATTGTAACCTTGGGCCAACAATCTCCCCCTTTTTGATGATGACAAAACATATAGTTATTTTAAACATGGGAAAGGAGCATGGAAGCTCCCCCTCAATTTATGCTATGTATAAAAGAATGACTATGTATAAAAATGAATGGCTATATACATAAAGCATAAAACACAATGCACAAAACAAAATCCAAAGTGCATAAAACTTAAAACTCTAAAGTTAAAATAAACTAAACTAATAAACTAAACTTTTTCTCCCCCTTTTTGTCATACATCAAAAAGGGTAAACAAAATAAGAAAATGTTCTTTCAAGAATCTATAATACAAACATTCAACTCACCACAAATAAATGAAAATCTAGCATAGTCTAGAGGTTTTGTAAAATATCGGCAAGTTGAAAATCGGTAGAAACATTCAATATCAATATCACCTTTCTCATAATGATCTCTAAGAAAGTGATATCTAATGTCAATGTGCTTAGTTTTACTATGTTGATTTGCATTTTTAGTCATATGAATAGTACTAGTGTTATCACAAAATATTTTAATATGATCAAAATGTAAATCATAGTCAAGGAGAGTATGTTTCATCCAAAGAACTTGTGCACAACAAGCTCCGGCTGCAATATACTCCGCCTCGGCGGTTGAAAGGGCTACCGAATTTTGCTTTTTGGAAGACCAAGAAACAAGACAATTACCAAGAAATTGACATGTTCCACTTGTACTCTTCCTATCTACCCTACAACCCGCATAGTCGGCATCCGAAAAACTCTTCATTTCAAATAGTCTGATTTTCGGATACAACAAACCCATTTCAATTGTGCCCTTAAGGTATCTAATAATGCGTTTTACCGCTACTAAATGAGACTCCTCAGGACATGATTGAAACGAGCATAAAGACATACACAAAACATAATATCCGGCCTACTAGCCGTCAAATACAATAACTACCAATCATGCTACGATAAAGCTTAATGTCTACACTTTTACCTTGTTCATCCTTGTCAAGCTTGGTGGTTGTTGCCATGGGAGTTTTGCTAGTTCTAGCTCCTTCAAGTCTAATCTCTTGATAAGTTCCTTTGTGTACTTGGCTTGATTGATGAAGATCTCATCCTTTCTTTGCTTGATTTGGAGACCAAGGAAATAGTTGAGCTCACCCATTATAGACATTTCGAATTCTTCCTTCATGCATGATTCAAAAGCTTGGCAAAGGGTTTCATTAGTAGAACCAAAAATGATATCATCCACATAAATTTGCACAATAAGAATATCATTTTCTACATGTTTTGTAAACAAAGTTGTATCAATTTTTCCTTTCTTAAAACCATTTGAAATTAGAAATGAAGAAAGCCTTTTATACCAAGCCCTAGAGGCTTGTTTTAAAACCATAAAGAGCTTTGTCAAGTTTGAAAACAAAATCCGGATTTGTAGGATCAACAACCCGGGGGTTGTTCAACATACACCTCCTCTTCAATAAATCCATTTAAGAAAGCACTTTTCACATCCATTTGAAAAAGTTTAAAATCTTTAAATGAAGCAAATGCAAGTGTCATCCGTATGGCTTCAAGCCGTGCTACGGGTGCAAAGGTTTCTTCAAAATCGATTCCTTCGATTTGAGTGTAACCTTGGGCAACTAACCTAGCTTTATTCCTAACAACGTTACCCGATTCATCTAACTTGTTCTTAAAGATCCACTTAGTACCAATTGTTGGTCTATCGTGGGGCCTAGGAACAAGGTGCCAAACTTGGTTGCGCTCAAATTGATTGAGTTCCTCTTGCATGGCTAGCAACCAATATGAATCGGCCTCGGCTTCGAGGACGTTCTTGGGTTCAACATGAGAAATAAAAGCATAGTGCCCACAAAAATCATGAAGTTTAGAGCGAGTTGTTACCCCTTTAGATACTTCACCTATAACGAGGTCCTTGGGATGATGTGGATTGTATCTCCAATCCTTTGGAAGTTGTCGAGTAGGCTCTACTTCAATTGTTTGAATTTCATTTCCTTGAACCTCTTCTACTTTAGCTTCACTTCCTTCATCATCCTTTGGCTTGCCTCCAATGGTAGGTGAATCCTCCAAGGTAACTTTCTCCAAACCTTCATCCAAAGAATCTATTTCTACAACATTCTTAACAAACGAGTTAGATTCTTCAACTTAAAATGTATAGATTCCTCAATAGTCAAAGATGATTTATTGAAGATTCTATATGCTTTACTAGTATTAGAATAACCAACAAAAATAGCCTCATAAGATCTAGCATCAAATTTTCCTAAATTATCTTTAGTATTTAAAACAAAACACTTGCATCCAAAAACTTTAAAATATGAAACATTTGGTTTTCTAGAAAAATAAATTTCAAAAGAAGTTTTCGAAGTATTTTTGCATAAGAAAACACGATTTGATATATAGCATGATGTATTTGAAAATCACCTAAAGGGGGGTGAATAGGTGATTATGCTAATCAATGCACACTTTAAAAAAATATGATGCAACAAGTGAATATAACTATGAAAATGAAGAGCAAGTACAATGTTGCAAAGAAATGTGAAGCAAGTAGATAAAGTAATGAATATAAAGTTAGCAAGAATTAAGAGCAAGTAAGAACAAGTAAACCAAACGCAAACACGAAGAATTTTTCCGAGGTTCGAGCACCCAGCTCTACATCCCCGCCTTCACCCAGAAGGATTTCTAACAACTATAACTTCACAAAGAGGTTACAAATACACCGGAGTACCCAACTCCACAATCTCAAGTACAAATTCTCTCTTAGTGATCAAAAGACGACAAACTATCTTTTGCAAACGTCTATTTCCCTTACAAGAGCCCTGTAGAGTAATGGTTAGAATTGAAGCTCAAAATAGTGTAAGTGAAAAGGAAATGAACAAGAGAGAGTTTAGAAAATGAAACTTTAGCGATGAGAGAATCTTCAGCACAAAAACCAAGGACCAAATCTCTTGAAAACTTTTGAAGACTTTGAAATTTTTGTATATAGCTTGATTGTTTTTCTTGTTGTTAAAAATATAGCCCTAATTACCACTATTTATAGGATAGGGTTAGAGATCAAAGGTAAACACATATAATATCAATAAGGAAGATTTTGACCCATAAAATATCCCCTAAATACGTTTAAAAATGAAAAACACGAATTTAAAACGTGTTTAAAAAACTAGCTGTTATGTCTGAAACGGCTACCTCGGTCGGCCGGTCGGTCGACCGTGATTCAAATAAAAAGAGCCGTTGCAGGCTATCGGTCGACCGCCCGGTCGGCCGAAACAAACAGAGAGTAGCACCACTTCAGTCGGCCAGCCGCCCGGTCGACCGAAGGGCTCCGGTCGACAGTCCGGTCGACCGGTAAACATGCACACTGATACATCAAAACAGACAAAATACCAGTCGACTGGGTCCGTCGACCGTTTTGACCTGACATAGTGACGGTTGACCGGTCGGTCGACCGGCTCAGGCCAAAAGCTGAAACTCAAACACAATTTTAAGGAGATTTTGATATGTAATAAAATATTTTTGATATGAAACATGTATAATGCCTAAAATTGAGTTTATAAACAAAAGTCTTTGTATTAAAATATTTTGTATATCTTTATAGGGAATATTTCTAGGAAATGCATGTGCGCAAAACGTGGTGTGTTGGAATATAGAGCTTCAATCCTAATCACTATTCTTTAATAAAACTAATGAATTATCTTGAGCAATTTTGAAGTCTTGAGCCATGAAAAAGTCTTGCTAGAGCCTTCTCTTCTATGATCCTTTTTTGATGTGCCATAAGACTTCTTTGTTCCATGAATCCTACAAGATCTTGCAATAGCTAAGCAATGGCTTCCAAACATGGTACAAAACCTGAAACTTATCTTGAACAAACTTATTAGTACCAACTAGCTCTTATTTATTTTGTTATCATCAAAACTCTAAACAAATGGAGAGTGTAACCTTTTTGGGCCACAATCTCCCCCTTTTGATGATGACAAAACAAATAGGCTATTTTTAAAAATAAAGGAGAGATTTAAGCTCCCCCTCAAATTATGCTATATTTAAACAATGCAATATGCAAGAAAAAACCATGAAACTAAAAATCATGAGGTATAAAACACTTGCAAAACTATAAAACACTTGCAAAACACACAAACTTTAAATACAAGAAAATCATAACACTTTGTAAAAACAAAAACAATACAAACTCAAACCTTATTCTCCCCTTTTTGTCATACATCAAAAAGGATAAAACTTTTATTCAATAACACAAATATTTAGTTCACCACAAATAAAGGAGAATGTAGCAAAATCAAGTGGTTTAGTAAAAATATCGGCAAGTTGCAAATCCGTGGAAACATAATCAATATCTATATCACCTTTCTCAAAATGATCTCTAAGAAAGTGATACCTAATCTCAATGTGCTTGGTCTTACTATGTTGATTTGCATTTTTTGTCATATGAATAGTACTAGTATTGTCACAAAAAATTTTATATGATCATAATGCAAATCATAATCAAGGAGAGTATGTTTCATCCAAAGGACTTGTGCACAACAAGCCCCCGCTGCAACATACTCCGCCTCGGCGGTTGATAGAGCTACGGAATTTTGTTTCTTAGAGGACCATGAAACAAGACAATTACCAAGAAATTGACATGTTCCACTAGTACTCTTTCTATCTACTCTACAACCCGCATAGTCAGCATTCGAATAACTTGTCATTGAAAATCTCCAATTTTCGGATACCATAAACCCATTCCAATTGTGCCCTTAATATAACGAATAATGCGTTTTACCGTAATAAGATGGGACTCTTTAGGACACGATTGGAATCTAGTACAAAGATACACACTAAACATTATGTCCGGCCTACTTGCCGTCAAATACAAAAGACTACCTATCATGCTTCTATACAATTTAATATCAACATTTTTACCTTGGTCATCCTTATCAAGCTTGGTTGTAGTTGCCATGGGAGTGTTGCAAACTTTTGAGCTTTCAAGTCCAAACTTCTTTACGAGTTCCTTTGCATACTTGGCTTGACATATGAAATTCCCATCTTACAATTGCTTGATTTGGAGTCCAAGGAAGAAATTCAATTCACCCATGGAAGACTTTCAAACTCACTTTGCATAACCTTTTCAAACTCCTTGCATAAAAACTCATTAGTAGAACCAAAGATTATATCATCAACATAAATTTGCACAATTAAAATGTCATTATCAACATGCTTAGTAAAAAGAGTTGTGTCTACTTTGCCTTTAACAAAATCATTTGAAATGAGAAAACTAGAAAGCCTTTCATACCAAGCTCTTGGAGCTTGTTTCAATCCATACAAAGCTTTATCAAGTTTAAAAACAAAATTTGGATGAACATGATCAACAAAACCAGGAGGTTGTTCAACATAAACTTCTTCATTTATAAAACTATTTAAAAATGCACTTTTCACATCCATTTGAAAAAGTTTAAAATTTTAAAAGATGCAAAAGCTAGTGTTATCCGTATGGCTTCAAGCCGTGCTACGGGTGCAAAGGTCTCCTCAAAGTCAATTCCTTCAACTTGAGTGTAACCTTGGGCCACTAACCTAGCTTTATTCCTAATGACATTTCCGAACTCATCCAACTTATTTCTAAAGATCCACTTAGTACCAATTATTAGTCTATCGTAGGCCTAGGAACAAGATGCCAACTTGGTTGCGCTCAAATTGATTGAGTTCCTCTTGCATGGCTAGCAACCAATATGAGTCCGTCTCGGCTTCGAGAATGCTTTTGGGTTCAAAATGAGAAATGAATGCAAAGTTACCATATAAGTCATGGAGCTTGGAGCGAGTTGTTACCCCCTTAGATACATCACCTATTATGAGTTCCTTGGGGTGATTTGTAGCGTATCTTCAATCTTTAGGAAGTGGTTGAGAATCTTTCACTTCATCCTTATGAACATCACCAATGGGTTCTTACTTTTCTTCTTGAGCGGGTGAATCCTTCAAGGATAGTCTCTCCATGGCTTCACCTAATGGGTCAATTTCTACACACATTCTCAACAACCACATTAAATTCTTCAAATTTAACATGCATGGATTCTTCAATGGTAAGGGAAGATCTATTGAATACTCTATAAGCTTTACTAGTAGAAGCATATCCAACAAAAATAGCTTCATAAGCCTTAGCATCAAATTTACCCAAGTTATCTCTAGTATTCAAACAAAACACTTGCATCCAAAAATTTTAAAATATGAAACATTAGGTCTTCTAGAATGATACATTTTAAAAGATGTTTTGGAAGAATTTTTACACAAATAAATACGATTTGATATGTAGCATGCGGTGTTTACGGCCTCGGCCCATAGACATTGAGGGAGGTCATATTCACTTATCATTATCCTAGCCATCTTTTGAAGTGTTCTATTTTTCTTTCTACAACTCCATTTTGTTGTGGAGTTCTAGGACATGACATTTCATGCTTAATTCCCTTTTCATCACAATAAGTCATGAAGAGTTGGTTAACAAACTCACCACCTCTATCACTCCTTATCTTCAAAATTTTAAAACCTTTTTCTTTTTCAACCCTTTTTCGAAAAATCTTGAAATGAGAAAAAGTTTGATCTTTATTTTTCAAAAAGAAAACCCAAGTAAATCGGGAAAAATCATCAACTAAAACAAATGCATATCTACTACCATTTAAGCTTTTAGTTTTAGTTGGTCCAAAAGATCCATATGAATTAATTCTAATGGCCTTGTTGACATGATATCCTTGATTGGTTTGAAAGAAGACTTGGTTTGTTTCCCACGTTGGCACGCACTACAAATGCGGTCTTTTTCAAATTTCAAGTAAGGAATACCCTTCACCAATTCCTTAGAATTAATCCTAGAAAGATGTTCAAAAGATGCATGTCCTAATCTTCTATGCCAAAGCCAAGAATTTTCATCAAAAACATTCAAGCATTTAGTAGAACAATCCAAATTAAGCATGTCAATAATATAAACATTATCATCACGAAATCCGGTGAGAATACAATCATTGGTTTTGCAATCAAAAATCTTGCAGGAAGAGTCATCAAAAACAACTTTAAGTCCACGATCACAAAGTTGACTTATACTAAGCAAGTTATGTTTTAGACCATCAACAAGAACAACATTTTCTATAATAGGAGATGCACCAATTTGAATGTTACCTATACCGATGATAGTACCCTTGGAGTCATCCCCGAAGGTGACGGTGCCACCTTCCATGTACCTTGATAGGGTTGTAAAGTTGTTAATATCCCATGTCATGTGTCTCGAACAACCACTATCAAGGTACCACCGCTCCTTACGTCTTGGAGCCTTGGTGTGTACCTACATCAAATAGCTTAGGACTTGATTTTGGTACCCACATTTTCTTGGGTCTTAAAGGGTTAGTGCCATGAACCCAAACAAGATTATTTGATCTATTTACTTGGTCATAACAAAACTTAGCCAAATGTCCATTCTTACCACAATAGGTACATCTATATACTCTACCATATTTAAAAGCATAGTGTGTGTGAGACTTGTGAGCATGTGTGGATTTAACATGAGTGTTGTGTGAAGTGTGAGCATGAAAAATCTTTACATGAGAATCTTTAGCATGAATAGTGTGCTTTTTAGAAAACTTTTCTTCAAGTTTCTTAGCGTTAAAAGTACAATCTTTCAAAACCTTCTCAAAAGCAACCATTTTAGTTTTTAAAGAAGAAATTTCTTTTCATCAATCTTAGAAAATTTTGCTTTGCAAGCAACTTTAAATCACTAATTCTTTTTGAATAGAAATGAGATTGGAAGAAATTTCATCTTTTTCTTTAGAAACCATAGCAAGTTGATTTTTAAGAAAAGCAACTTCCTTTTCCAATTTGGAACACTCAATCTTTTTATTATCATATGTTTCGGAGAGTTCAACAAAAGCATGTACAATAACTTCTTTAGATAACTCATCATCTTCATCAAGGGGTTGTGGGGTTACCTTTGGTGTGTTTGCCATGAAACACATGTTCGCCGTGTCTACCTCGTCTTCGGATTCGCTTTCCGAATCCCATGTGGCTTTGTAGGCTTTCTTTTCGACGGCTTCTTTGGCTTGAAGGAGGAAATCATCTTCTTCTTGAAATCCGGACAATCGGCCATGATATGTCCGGATTTTCGGCAATTGTAGCAAATAATTCTTCTCTCCTCTTTACCTTCAAATTTTCTTCAGAAGTTGAGCTTGTTCTTCCGGTACATCCTTTTGACGTTTCGCACAAGAAGGGAGAGCTCCTCATCTTCTTCTTCATCTTTTTCATCGTCCTCAAGAGTGGATGACGATTTGAATGCTATGGACTTCTTCTTTAGCGGAGCGGCCTCTTCTCTTGCCTTCTTTTCCATCTCATGGGTCTTTAAGTTCCCGATGAGACTCATGAGGTCCATTTCATCCTTGTCGTTCAATTCTTTCAAGGTGGTGGCCTTTATCTCCCATGATGAAGGAAGAGCCCGAATCACTTTTCGCACCTTTTGGTCATTGGAAATATCATCACCTAAAGAAGAAAGAGCATTGGTGATTTTAGTAAACCTTGTAATCATGCAATCAATGGTTTCATCATCAATCATTTTAAAAGATTCATATTGGGACCTTAAGAGATCTATCTTAGCTCTCTTAACTTGTGAAGTCCCCTCGTGTGTGACCAACAAATGTTGCCAAATTTCATAGGCGGATTGGCAATGTATTACCCGTGTAAGGTCATCCTCATTCAAGGCGGTTAGGAGGGAGTTTTGGGCTTTTAAATTAGCCTCATATTCTCTAAAGGTAAAGTCGGACCATGTGCTTTCATCACTATCGGGTCTAACATAGGTTTGGTCAAGGCTTTTGCAACTAAGCTACCTAAAGATTGTAAAAAGATAGTCATCCTAACCTTCCAAATAGGGAAATTAAGTCCATCAAATTTAGGAGGGGTTTTGATGTTATCGGCCATGTTTACTAGTGTATGAATGAAAGAATGCAAATATTGATTAGTAAATTTTAAGGATCTCTCTAAGGATGTTAAGCCAAACCTAGAGTCCAAGCTCTGATACCAATTGAAAATCACCTAGAGGGAGGGGTGAATAGGTGATTATGCTAATCAATGCACACTTTAAAAAAATATGATGCAACAAGTGAATATAACTATGAAAATGAAGAGCAAGTACAATGTTGCAAAGAAAATGTGAAGCAAGTAGATAAAGCAATGAATATAAGTTAGCAAGAATTAAGAGCAAGTAAGAACAAGTAAACCAAACGCAAATACGAAGAATTTTTCCGAGGTTTGAGCACCCAGCTCTACATCCCCGCCTTCACCCAGAAGGATTTCTAACAACTATAACTTCACAAAGAGGTTACAAATACACCGGAGTACCCAACTCCACAATCTCAAGTACAAATTCTCTCTTAGTGATCAAAAGACGACAAACTATCTTTTGCAAACGTCTATTTCCCTTACAAGAGCCCTGTAGAGTAATGGTTAGAATTGAAGCTCAAAATAGTGTAAGTGAAAAGGGAAATGAACGAGAGAGTTTAGAAAATGAAACTTTAGCGATGAGAGAATCTTCAGCACAAAAACCTAGGACCAAACTCTCTTGAAAACTTTTGAAGACTTTGAAACTTTTATATATAGCTTGATTGTTTTTCTTGTTGTTAAAAACATAGCCCTAATTACCACTATTTATAGGATAGGGTTAGGGATCAAAAGGTAAACACATATAATATCAATAAGGAAGATTTTGACCCATAAAATATCCCCTAAATACGTTTAAAAATGAAAACACGAATTTAAAACGTGTTAAAAAACTAGCTGTTATGTCTGAAACGGCTACCTCGGTCGGCCGGCCGGTCGACCGTGATTCAAATAAAAAGAGCCGTTGCAGGCTATCGGTCGACCGCCCCGGTCGGCCGAAACAAACAGAGAGTAGCACCACTTCAGTCGGCCAGCCGCCCGGTCGACCAAAGGGCTCCGGTCGACAGTCCGGTCGACCGGTAAACATGCACACTGATACATCAAAACAGACAAAATACCAGTCGACTGGGTCGGTCGACCGTTTGACCTGACATAGTGACGGTTGATCGGTCTGTCGACTGGCTCAGGCCAAAAGCTGAAACTCAAACACAATTTTATGGAGATTTTGATATGTAATAAAATTTTTTGATATGAAACATGTATAATGCCTAAAATTGAGTTTATAAACAAAAGTCTTTGTATTAAAATATTTTGTATATCTTTATAGGGAATATTTCTAGGAATGCATGTGCGCAAAAACGTGTGTGTTGGAATATGGAGCTTCAATCCTAATCACTATTCTTTAACAAAACTAATGAATTATCTTGAGCAATCTTGAAGTCTTGAGCCATGAAAAAGTCTTGCTAGAGCCTTCTCTTCTATGATCCTTCCTTGATGTGCCATAAGACTTCTTTACTCCATGAATCCTAGAAGATCTTGCAATAGCTAAGCAATGGCTTCCAAACATGGTACAAAACTTGAAACTGATCTTGAACAAACTTATTAGTACCAACTAGCTCTTATTTGTTTTGTTATCATCAAAACTCTAAACAAATGGAGAGTGTAACCTTTTGGGCAACAGTATTAATGGCCTCAGCCCACAAATAATGTGGGAGACCATATTCACTAATCATTGTCCTAGCCATCCCTTGTAATGTACGATTTTTTCCGTTCAACTACTCCATTTTGTTGTGGAGTTCTAGGATAAGAAAGTTCATGCTTAATTCCATGTTCTTCACTGTAGGCTGTCTAAATGACTAACAAAACAAGCCATTAAGGAAGCAGTCTCAAGCTCTAGACGCGAGGAATCGATGCCCGCGTCTCAGCATTAAGACGCGTTGGCTCTACAACCCGCGTCTCAACATCCAGACGCGTCGGCCCGAAGCCCGCGTCTCAGCATCAAGGCGCGTCGCCCGACGCCCGCGCCTCAGCGTCCAGACGTGAAGGCCCGAAGCCCGCGTCTCAGCATTAAGGCGCGTTTGGCTCGACGCCCGCGTCTCAAACTTCAAGGTGCGTTTGGCTCAACGCCCGCGTCTCAGTTGCAACTGCCCTGATTGCGGGGCCAGTCACCGCGCATGTAGCGGGTAGTGGCCCCTCATTGTAACGCCCCGATCCTGGCGGATACGGAGACATTACTGCAACGTATATACGCAAGTCAGAAGTACCTTCACGTATATACGCTAAGCATCAGTACAGCAAGAATCAGAGTACGGAAGCAAGTGGTGCATTATACATTCCAACACATGAGTACAATTACAGAGTCATCACCAGGGTGATCTGATATTACAATAATATTACATCACCTGATAGGCGCAATTGCGGGATTAAAGGAGATATACAAGAATGAATAGTACAAAGGCACTCGCGAGTTTACAAAAAGGAAAACTCGAGAGGCACACAAGGGGGCCTGGAAGGATGGAGCTCTGAACGGTCTGCTGAAGATCCACGCTACCGCTGCGCCACTCTGATCAGCAACTGGGAGAATCCACACGCTCCAAGCTCCATGACCTGGACATGAGGATCCAGGGGAGTCAGATGAAACTCCCCAGGCGAGTGGTGAAGCAAAAGCCAAGTGGCGAGCAAGGGTAAGCACATGTGTATGATAAAACCGAATCATACTCATGCATAACTGGAGTGCATAACAGGAATCACAACAGGAATGACAGAAGTCATAACAGGCATCCTGACAGGTATAACTGGAATCATAACAGGTATGACAGGATATCCCTTACACTAACATAAAGCCGATAAAAACCGATAAAACCGAGTAAAACCGATCGTAAACACTTAGGTTACAGCTCCATGAGACTAGTACATCGAAGGATAATCCAAACAAGGAACCCTCATCTATATACCTTTATCTCATGTCACCGTAATCCAAGCGCATAAAACTCGAGTTACAAAACAGCACAGCAATCCACATTAGCATATTATTATTATAATTGGGGCCGCCTAAGTTCCAAGCTTCAGTATGTGTCCCATTCCACATACTTCCACTCACAACTTATATAGCCAGTTATTTGGAAACTGATTAAAGTTCGATGAATCATGTTCTGGATGGGCCCCGTACATGCCCGGGACAACGGTTCAGGAGTATCCGGTGCTGAGCCAGAACGTACCGCTAGGTACCGGGACTTATGGACGCCCGAACAGGAATAGAGTATCGCAGATCCCATAGAAATAGGCCTAGGGCGTGTGCATACCCGGCAGGAATAATCAGGAGTAGGGGTGCCAGTACACCCCACGGAATCCCTGGTGGCCGCCAGGAGATCCCCAAGTGTTTGGCCACGCGTGACTCGATAGTGCCACCATGAACATGATTAATCAGGGCCCATCAGTTTCCCCCAAACCAGGTGCAAGTTGTTTATTATAACTTACCAATATTAACAGATTACGGGAATAACTGGTCATGACAGGAAATGGCCCTACAGATTCAAGAGGTGGCCCCCACAGATTCAAGAGGTGGCCCCCACCGTGTATGGTGTGGCACTTTGTTCCATGTGGCACTTTGTTCTGAGGGGATGGATTCTAGAGGTGGCCCCCACAGATTCAAGAGGTGGCCCCCACCATGTATGGTGTGGCACTTTGCTCTGTGTGGCACTTAGTTCCATTCAGGATAACAGGTCAGGATTCCCGTAATGTGATAACCAAGAGTCAAGTATTAACATAACAGGTATAACAGGAGGCAGGTAATCAATCATGTCAAGAGGTTGATAGTAGTCTGGTGGCAAGTCATGTCATAACAAGGGTCTTGCCAGGTATAGCATGCCAGGTGATATACATGTGTTAAATGGTATCATGTAATGACAAGTAGTATAAACAGGAGACAGGCATTAGCATGTAGTAAAGCAGTAGCTGAGCACAACCAAGCGGAGCTGAGCAAGCTGGAATACAGACAGCAAACAGGATTTATCCCTGGAGCGTCTGGCAAGGTTACCGGAACAACTCGGCTTGAAGTGCGAGTAGGAAATCCGGCAGCATCTCGCCTAGACGAATCTAGTGACAAAGCGCTGAACGCTGATCATGATGACCAGGCGGAGCCGAAGACCTGACGGTCCCATCACTTCCCTTTCGGAACAGTGAGTGACCGGAGGCTGAACACCGAGAGACCTGCCGGCCCTAATCACCTCTCTTTCGAGACAGTGAGTGACCGGAGGCTGAACTGAGAACCTGACGGTCCCAATCACGTCTCTGACGAGATAGTGAGGAACCGGAGGCTGAAGCATGGAGAGACCTGCAGTTTAGTACCACATGTTATAAAGCAGCAAGTACATCACAGGCATGGTATATGTACAGGAATGAAACTACCCTAGTACAAGCATTCGTCACAGAGCAATACATGTCCAGATACTGGCACTCGGCCATACACAAATACAGGGACTCAGCCCAATACATAATACATGAAATGGAATACATATCGACCCGACGAAGCGGGAAAACCCAAATGGAGGCGAGAGCGAGAACACTCGCCTAAATCACCGGAAAGCCGATAAGTCTGGAATCTATGGAACTCGCGCACGCGCCATAAAATAATATATATTTATGAGGTGAGAGAAAGTGAAGAGGAGAGAGAAAGAGTAACAGGGAGACGCGGGCTTGACAGTGGGACGCGAGGGTCGCAGACGCGGGAGTCGCGTCGCAGGAATAACAGACGCGGGAAAGAGCAGACGCGGGGAATAGGCCCTGCGTCGTGCCAAATGCAGAAGCGCGGGAAGCGCGTTAAGGGATTGCCTAGACGCGGGGTGAGATCCGCGTTAGGAAAGTCTTGGCGAGGAAAATCACTCGCCGACAAGATTCCTTTACCGCGCCCACGAAGGGAGATTCGGCCCCAATCCAAAAGGAGGGTACCGGCCCTAAGTCTTGCCAACGGAGAAGCACAGGAAAGACACAGACGCGGACTTTAGCTCCGCGTCGTGTTGACACTAGAGAGATACAGACGCGGGCGTTGGCCCCACGCTGCGTCGATACATAAACGCGGAGGCCGCGTTACGGATAGCCTAGACGCGGGGGAGAGACCCGCGTCGGCAAGTCACAAAGAGAGACAGGGAGTTGAGGAGAGAGAGGAAGAGAGTCCAGGAGAGAGAGAGAGAGAGAGAGAGTGGATGAGAGAAAATGGGGGGAGAAAAGTCAAGGGAGAGAGAGAGTGAGTGAGTGGGGGCCCCAGGAGAGAGAGAAAACAAGGGGGCTGCTGCCCCCCTCTGGTCCCGCGCACAGCACCCCCGGCTGGGGGTGCCCGGCCTGGCCGCCGGCCATGCGGCGGCGCCGGGCGGCGCCGGCCGCCGGCAAGGGAAGGTGGGGGCGCTGCCCCCACAACAGATCACAGAGGAGGGGGCTTTGCCCCCTCCAGCAAGAAACCAGGGGGCTGTTTGCCCCCTGCAACAGAGAGAGAGAGAGGGTTTGCCCCTCTCTCTGGCCACGCACAGGGGCCCAGGTGGGCCCCTGGCTGCCCGTAGCCGCCGGCAGGGCGCCGGCGGCGCCAAGACCAGGGGTGGCTCCGGCCACCCCAAAGAGAAGAGGGAAGGGGGAAAGTTGGGTTTGGGTTTTTGTGGTGGTGGTGGATTTGGGTTTGGTGGTTGTTTGGAGGTGTGGTGGAGGAATTGGAGGTGATGGGAGGAAGAAGAGGAGTTGGGTGATGTAGTGGGGGTGTTTGGGTGGAGGAGATGGTGATGGAGGAGGTTGATTGTGGGGATGATGAGAAGAAGAGAAAGGTGGAGGTGGTGATGACTCTTGAGGAAGAAGGAGATGGAGGAATGGTTGTTGGTGATGGAGGAGGTGGAGCTTGACCGGAGTTTGGGGGGTTTCTCGCCGGCGACGAGGTGGCTGGCCGGGGTTGGGTGCGGTGGTGGTGCGGGTCCTCTCTTGAGAAAAAAGAAGAAGGAGAAGAAGAGAATGAAGGAAAAGAAAGGAAAAGGAAAAAGAAAGGAGAGAGAGTGTGATGGTGATGGGGATGTGATGGGGAGTTGCTGGGCCCACGTGGAGGGGAGTGGGTTGCTGGGCCGGCGCTGGAGTTGGTGGGAAAAGAAAAGAAAAGAAAGGAAAAGAAAGAAAGAAAAGTAAAGATAATAATATTATAATATAGTCGCGAAAATCGACTGTTCCAGAATCCTTCCGAAAAATCCTCAAAAATAGCAAATATTATTCTAAGTTGTTTGGTGAAATCGGAATCCAAAAATATAATGTAGTTTTTCAAAATAAAAATCCTGGAATCTTCCGGCGATACCGGTCGATACCGACACCGATAGAATTTTCATAAATTCATAAAATCCTCAGAAAAAGTATTTAGATAGGAAATGTGATTTTAAGAAATAATGTCTAAAGGCACTTTTAGAAATTCCAAACCGTTTGTAAATTAAAAATCCGGGAATCGGTCAGTGGTATTGATCGACACCGTTTTGAAGATTTTCAACTTAATCAAGGAAAATTCCAGAAAATCATAGAAAATCTAGAATATTGAAAAACGATGTTTAAAACTAAAATCGGTCAAATCGGAATACCAGAATGTCCAAATCGAACAATACCCTGGGATCGGGCCCTCGTTCAGACTAGGGCTGACTCCGAGTCCACGAATCCAAATCCAAGACAAAACGATCATATCAATAATTCATAATACAAAACAAATACAAGAAGTAAATAGAAAAAATACGGTCGAAAAATCTGAATACGCAACTAAGTACGTATTCCGGGAGCGGGGTGTTACAATCCATCCACCTTACAAAAAATTGCGTCCTCGCAATTTCGTTAAGGGGCAAATTGAACACAAAGGGGACAAAGGTGGAATCTATACCAATTAAGATATGAAGCACTATAGGTAGGGCCCTCAAGTTGACTGATCAATAACCAGAATATAGAGATCTTCTGCACTTCCGGCTGTATAAGTCTTTGAACGATGCTAAATAATACCGACTGATAACACAGCTCTGCAATAGAATTCCAGCTGTACTGCATACTTAGTATCACTCTGAGAATGAGCCAGAATACTTGAAGATAAAGGAAACCTCGATAATACTGAGCATAATAAAGAAGACCGATGGTTGAGAATCCCGAATACCAGGCATCGCTCACTCTGAAAGATATAGCCGTGAATATAGAATATCCGTAGAGAATCCCGACTATTGACTTCTGAAAGATAACCCGTTCGAGATCAATCCTGAAAATACCCGAGCTTCATAGAGTTGGCCGAGAGATCATATCATAGCTTCATTTAGAACCAGCCACTACCTCTCTAGTATATCCATATCTTAAGTTGGTATAAGGCTTCGAAAAACCAAAACAGGGAAGGATGGAAAAGATTAGGAATCAAAGGAAAGATGATCAAGATAAATAGACAACTCTGTACTTGTAGTTGGAATGTATAACCAGGACTCATGCATTCCAGTTGCAAATTACTTTACCATTATTTGCCATCTGGACGTACTGAGGAAGTAAGAGCCTAAGCTCTGATACCAACCTGTAACGCCCCGATCCTGGCGGATACGGAGACATTACTGCAACGTATATACGCAAGTCAGAAGTACCTTCACGTATATACGCTAAGCATCAGTACAGCAAGATCAGAGTACGGAAGCAAGTGGGTGCATTATACATTCCAACACATGAGTACAATTACAGAGTCATCACCAGGGGTGATCTGATATTACAATAATATTACATCACCTGATAGGCGCAATTGCGGGATTACAAGGAGATATACAAGAATGAATAGTACAAAGGCACTCGCGAGTTTACAAAAAGGAAAACTCGAGAGGCACACAAGGGGGCCTGGAAGGATGGAGCTCTGAACGGTCTGCTGAAGATCCACGCTAACCCGCTGCGCCACTCTGATCAGCAACTGGGAGAATCCACACGCTCCAAGCTCCATGACCTGGACATGAGGATCCAGGGAGTCAGATGAAACTCCCCAGGCGAGTGGTGAAGCAAAAGCCAAGTGGCGAGCAAGGGTAAGCACATGTGTAATGATAAAACCGAATCATACTCATGCATAACTGGAGTGCATAACAGGAATCACAACAGGAATGACAGAAGTCATAACAGGCATCCTGACAGGTATAACTGGAATCATAACAGGTATGACAGGATATCCCTTACACTAACATAAAGCCGATAAAAACCGATAAACCGAGTAAACCGATCGTAAACACTTAGGTTACAGCTCCATGAGACTAGTACATCGAAGGAATAATCCAAACAAGGAAACCCTCATCTATATACCTTTATCTCATGTCACCGTAATCCAAGCGCATAAAACTCGAGTTACAAAACAGCACAGCAATCCACATTAGCATATTATTATTATAATTGGGGCCGCCTAAGTTCCAAGCTTCAGTATGTGTCCCATTCCACATACTTCCACTCACAACTTATATAGCCAGTTATTTGGAAACTGATTAAAGTTCGATGAATCATGTCTGGATGGGCCCCGTACATGCCCGGGACAACGGTTCAGGAGTATCCGGTGCTGAGCCGGAACGTACCGCTAGGTACCGGGACTTATGGACGCCCGAACAGGAATAGAGTATCGCAGATCCCATAGAAATAGGCCTAGGGCGTGTGCATACCCTGCAGGATAATCAGGAGTAGGGGTGCCAATACACCCCACGGAATCCCTGGTGGCCGCCAGGAGATCCCCAAGTGTTTGGCCACGCGTGACTCGATAGTGCCACCATGAACATGATTAATCAGGGCCCATCAGTTTCCCCCAAACCAGGTGCAAGTTGTTTATTATAACTTACCAATATTAACAGATTACGGGAATAACTGGTCATGACAGGAAATGGCCCTACAGATTCAAGAGGTGGCCCCCACAGATTCAAGAGGTGGCCCCCACCGTGTATGGTGTGGCACTTTGTTCCATGTGGCACTTTGTTCTGAGGGGATGGATTCTAGAGGTGGCCCCCACAGATTCAAGAGTGGCCCCCACCATGTATGGTGTGGCACTTTGCTCTGTGTGGCACTTAGTTCCATTCAGGATAACAGGTCAGGATTCCCGTAATGTGATAACCAAGAGTCAAGTATTAACATAAGGTATAACAGGAGCAGGTAATCAATCATGTCAAGAGGTTGATAGTAGTCTGGTGGCAAGTCATGTCATAACAAGGGTCTTGCCAGGTAGTAGCATGCCAGGTGATATACATGTGTTAAATGGTATCATGTAATGACAAGTAGTATAAACAGGAGACAGGCATTAGCATGTAGTAAAGCAGTAGCTGAGCACAACCAAGCGGAGCTGAGCAAGCTGGAATCAGACAGCAAACAGGATTTATCCCTGGAGCGTCTGGCAAGGTTACCGGAACAACTCGGCTTGAAGTGCGAGTAGAAATCCGGCAGCATCTCGCCTAGACGAATCTAGTGACAAAGCGCTGATGACGCTGATCATGATGACCAGGCGGAGCCGAAGACCTGACGGTCCCAATCACTTCCTTTCGGAACAGTGAGTGACCGGAGGCTGAACACCGAGAGACCTGCCGGCCCTAATCACCTCTCTTTCGAGACAGTGAGTGACGCGGAGGCTGAACTGAGAACCTGACGGTCCCAATCACGTCTCTGACGAGATAGTGAGGAACGCGAGGCTGAAGCATGGAGAGACCTGCAGTGTTAGTACCACATGTTATAAAGCAGCAAGTACATCACAGGCATGGTATATGTACAGGAATGAAACTACCCTAGTACAAGCATTCGTCACAGAGCAATACATGTCCAGATACTGGCACTCGGCCATACACAAATACAGGGACTCAGCCCAATACATAATACATGAAATGGAATACATATCGACCCGACGAAGCGGGAAAACCCAAATGGAGGCGAGAGCGAGAACACTCGCCTAAATCACCGGAAAGCCGATAAGTCTGGAATCCATGGAACTCGCGCACGCGCCATAAAATAATATATATTTATGAGGTGAGAGAAAGTGAAGAGAGAGAGAAAGAGTAACAGGGAGACGCGGGCTTGACAGTGGACCGAGGGTCGCAGACGCGGGAGTCCGCGTCGCAGGAATAACAGACGCGGGAAAGAGCAGACGCGGGGATAGGCCCTGCGTCGTGCCAAATGCAGAAGCGCGGGAAGCGCGTTAAGGGATTGCCTAGACGCGGGGTGAGATCCGCGTTAGGAAGTCTTGCGAGGAAATCACTCGCCGACAAGATTCCTTTACCGCGCCCGACGAAGGGAGATTCGG